>JAVTVY010029421.1:0-13469 GCA_036873755.1 Hanleya hanleyi | reverse complement strand
CCAGCAAAGAAGACCTCCAGCTCCAAAAGCAAATCTACACCACGGGAAAAGACACCACCACGGGAAAAGACACCACCACGAGCAAAGACACCACCACGGGAAAAGATACCACCACGAGCAAAGACACCACCACGGACAAAGACACCACCTCAGGCTAAGGCTACACCACGGGAAAGGACGCCCTCCCCAACATCCATTGTCCCACTTGACGCCAAGACACCATCACCAGGACCTATAAATAGGATTTCCAGGGCAAGGCGGTTGTCATCGTCGTCTTCATCTTCATCCAACTCTTCTAGATCATCCAGTAGCTCCTCTTCATCATCAAGCTCCTCCAGGAGTGATAGAGGAGAAACTGAGGAACCATCAATAGCAGATACCTTGGATGGAGATGAGCCGTGCATAAGCCTCTTTGCAACACCCCAAAAATCACCACCTGGACCGGAGGTCGTGAAGTCACCCACCCCGAAATCAGCTACACAACCAAGTGCACCTTCAGCAGTACAGGTGGTGGAGACTATACCACAGGCTCCCACATATGACCCGATACCGTTAGAGCCAACAGTACCTACGGGGTTGACGTACCAACACCTACATGGTGACCCAAGGATCTTTTTCCTTGGGGCTCCAAGCTTATATTCCGATACTTTCCCAACCCTTCCTATGAGAGCGATCAGAAGAGAAGCGATCGGGATGTCCGGTATTCCTTCCTCCCGTCAGGTTCAGCATGTGCCTCCAGGGATCAGTTCCATAATGAGGACCGAGCGTGCTGTACTACCAGATGGAACGGTGTACGAGCTGAGGGCCACTTGGGTACAAGACCCATGGTCACGTGTAACCCGCGAAACTGGGACGCAAACGGACTGATTTGGACTGTACATACTGAAATTTCCTTCCATTTCATTGATTGACAGTTATTAGATTCGAGGTCCTTATGTACATATGTTTCAAGATTTTAATGCCGAAATGGTGATGCGTACTGTTGCAAGATGACTGTTAAAATTTGTTCACCAATGCATGTCATGTACAAGACAAGATATATTTTGAAGTAAATTTCTTATTGAACCAACCTGAATTTGGTGTGGACCATTCTTATGTTCGGGACGAACATATTTGATTGGGTGGGGGTAGTGTGGCGAATTTCGTGCCGACGAGATTAGAACAACAACAACGAAACAAACGATGTCCGAGATGAAGAATCCAGAGTTTCCCAGAAACTTACCTGCATCCAGCATGAAATTAGAAGTCCTGAAGTACCCAACTATCATTCTTGTATGTGATAACGATGTCTGAGGAAGCTAAATTAGATTTTTTTAGTTCCAAAGAGCCTCTGGTTTTGACGATCAGCTCAGTGATCGCCATGTTGTCTTATGGTGAAGACTGATGTCATATACTGACCAATCAGCGATCGGCAGCTCTCACCACCAGCCAATGAACGAGCAGCACTTGGTCGAGCTATACTTCCGGTCATCTTCTATAAATATTGTCGTCAGTGCTGGCATCGGCAGTCCTGTCTGGGACTCACTTACTGGAAGGATCTCCAAATAAGAAGAAGCAGGAACCCGACTATAAGAACGACCAACGACCAGAATAATAAAGGTACAAGTTGCCACAGCCAAACAAACATCAACTATTGGTCATACAGTGGTAAACCAACCTTCAACTTGGTAGCATTTTGGTCGACCAACACGTAACAGTAACATTGGTCGTCCATTGGTCGACCAACAAACTTGGTCGACCATAGATTGGTCTTACAATTCGCCAACAGCCAAATAAACATCTCAGGGTCTTGGGACAAACCCATTGCTGAACACCAACTGTTATTCCTACAGTCGCCCACCAAACAGTCAACTTAGTAACACCTTGGTCAGCCTACAGTTACACTGGTCGTCCCATACTTGGTAACCCAACACCACTGGTCATCTATTGGCTAACCAACTACACTGGTCGTCCCATACTTGGTAACCCAACACCACTGGTCATCTATTGGCTAACCAACTACTCTGGTCGTCCCATACTTGGTAACCCTACACCACTGGTCATCTATTGGCTAACCAACTACACTGGTCGTCCCATACTTGGTAACCCAACACCACTGGTCATCTATTGGCTAACCAACTACACTGGTCGTCCCATACTTGGTAACCCAACACCATTGATCATCTAGTGGCTAACCAACTACACTGGTCGTCCCATACTTGGTAACCCAACAACACCACATCATCTATTGGCTAACCAACTACACTGGTCGTCCCATACTTGGTAACCCAACACCATTGGTCATCTATTGGCTAACCAACTACACTGGTCGTCCCATACTTGGTAACCCAACCACTGGTCATCTACAGCAACCAACTACACTGGTCGTCCATACTTGGTAACTAACACCTGGTCATCTATTGGCTAACCAACTACACTGGTCGTCCCATACTTGGTAACCCAACACCACTGGTCATCTATTGGCTAACCAACTACACTGGTCGTCCCATACTTGGCAACCCAACACCACTGGTCATCTATTGGCTAACCAACTACACTGGTCGTCCCATACTTGGTAACCCAACACCATTGGTCATCTATTGGCTAACCAACTACACTGGTCGTCCCATACTTGGTAACCCAACACCATTGGTCATCTATTGGCTAACCAACTACACTGGTCGTCCCATATTTGGTAACCCAACACCATTGGTCATCTATTGGCTAACCAACTGCACTGGTCGTCCCATACTTGGTAACCCAACACCATTGGTCATCTATTGGCTAACCAACGACACTGGTCAACTACCAATATTGGTCACTACATGGATAATACAACAACCAAATAACAACCAAACTACACATTGTATTTGAATGAATAAAACTGTGTTTATTGTTGTTGAAAATCAGTATCAACTTGATTTATGGTCCATAGGCTCCATAACCATAGCCATCTGTAACTGCTCAACCACGAACCCTTGACTCGCGACTGTGGACAGCCGACTGCTTACCGACCGACCACGCTACAATATATACGTGTATTTCTTTGCTTTAATAGCTTAATGTCACACTCAAGTTTGTTTCACTCATATGGTGAGTCAGTTTGGTTGGTGGAGGAAGCCGGAGTACCCGGAGAGGACCACCGCCCTTCGGCAAGTTTAATAGTAAGTTGTTGGCGGGACCAAGATGACTAATGTACCAGCCTCCGGTGCCGGTGTGAAAGAAACGGTGGTCCCCCAGATAGGAGTGACCGCTTACCATGATTTAACATAACATTTAACATAGATTTAACATAGGTAAAAGTGCAGGAGACCGAACACTGGCCTCTGGAGAACAGAGGTTTTGTCATACCGGTACTGCAGTTTCGAATCCCGAATGTGTCATGGGGATTCCCTTCTCTCTCGCTTCATTGGGCACTCACCCCTGACATGTATTTGTATGCATAGATCAATTAACATAGAAATGACTCTGTCGTTTTCAAGGCAGGATTGACCTCTAAGGTCAAAGGTAAATTAACCTTCGGACGTTACCGGACATTACCCGAGATTCATCATATAGGTGCACATGTTGAAATAAAATTACTCATATGGAAACGTATTAAACCGCGTATTGATATTTGAAATTTGCATATGACCTTTGTGACGTCAATTTCGGTTCCGGTCACGTGAACGGAAGTGACCTTCGACACTGCGCACCATGTTATCCGGTATTGGGCGCATGGGTATGTCACTTCCGATGACGTAACCGGAACTGGAAGTGACGACTGGTGTGGGAAATTCAAAGATCAATACGCGGTTTAATATGCTTTTTGTAATACTCCTGTTATATTCGACTTTTTAATAAGGATAGCCCAGATTCCCCGCAAGCTTTAGTATTAGGTCACTTGTTTTTACAAACATAGCCTACCCGTCGATAGTCTGGTATGTTTAATGAAAGGCGAGGCGAGTTATTTGTAAAACGACGTTTGAGTCTATCCTTTCTGTCGATAGCGTATACATGTTCTTGACTACACCAAGAGATCCCACGGACAGGGGCAAGAGGGACAAGGCCATAGCTTCGCGGTACGACTGGATTTTGCTTGTGGGAACCGTCTTTGTCAGAAATCTTTATCTTTGATAAGCAGAATACCATCCTCTTGATCAATGGTATCGTATACAATGTAAATGGATCCTCGTGAATGTTTGAGCAGATCTTACAATTCATCTTCCTGACTAGGAAATTAAATTTCGAATAAAATCATATCTTTTCGTCGTAAAAACTTCTACATCATGTAACATTGGCACCGCGCCAAATTCCTATATTTCCTTATCGCTTATTCTGTGGCTTGCCGGGAGGTTAAGATAAAATATACATGGGTCAAGGAGTCCTATATAGTTTTCTATTATGTCTGCCTATACGCGGTATAAGAAATTCATATACAGTGGGCAGGTTCAGGTGACCATGGCATCAATGGGACATGGTGGGTGACAAGAGATTTCCAGAGGACAGATGAATAGTGAAACCCTCGTTATCGAAATCTTGGCGAGGTAAGGAGATTTGACCTTTCACTGAATACAATCAGAAGTATCCACGCATGAATACAATCAGAAGTATCTGCGCATTATAGTACCATGCCAACGGATGGTGGCGACCGGTTTTATTTCTCCGCACAATGTGAATGGGTGTTGCACTGCTAAGTTGACTTACCAGTTCCGGTATTAATTTTCGTGTCTGTTTTCAATGATAGTATCCAGTATGGTGCCTCTTCTTTTTCTGTGTTTCAGCGTTTGTTCACCCGTCCTCTCCAGCTTATATAATGCCGTCTCAGAAATGGACCAAGTTTCCAACCACAGCCGTCCATTTGTGACTTTCTTGGTTCCGAGCACCGCGCACTGTGCGATGGAGTGCGAGAAACGCCTTCAAAATGGCTGTAGAGCTTTTAATGTGGAACCAAATATGGCCAAGGGAGGTTGGTCATGCGAACTGTTCGACACCAGGGCTTATCAAATACCAGATCGACCTGTGATCAATGTAACAAAGGGACGTTACTTTGAAAGGGTAAGTTATTCAAGAGTCAGATGCAACATTTCGTAAGCAGCTGCCGTCCAAGCATACATAGCAGCAAACTGCCCACAATGGCTAATCAAAGTACTTAAAGTACTGATGTCGGGTTTACTTGCATCAGAGGAGTTTATTAGTCCCATATTTGGGAAGAATGGTGGTGTTCGCTTGACATAGGGAATCGTCCTCAAGCTGTTCGGTTTGAAGGGCCAAACTTTCACTTTTATCAAAGGGATATGAAATGGACCATTTTGTACAGCCTTCATGTAGCTAAATAATATATAGCCCTCAAGAGTTAGCTAAATAATATATAGCCCTCAAGAGTATGAGGGCTATAGGTCGGCCCCAGTCACCTCCAGCGAGGGTTTTAGATAATTTTATTACGAATCACCCACCTCTGAAACTGCCGTACATCTAATCTCTATCCCCTCCTGCGTCTGAATTTTCCAGTCGTAAACTTCAACTCTCTGCGCCGCCATGTTGGTGACGTCACTGTATATGGTTAACATGGCGCGTTTAAAGTGGAATTCGACTGGAAAATTCAGACGGCGATATATTCGTTACTATTTCACAATAGTGCTCAAGATTTTAAAATAGTGGGCAGGAGGGGATAGAGATTAGATGTACGGCAGTTTCAGAGGTGGGTGATTCGTAATAAAATTATCTAAAACCCTCGCTGGAGGTGACTGGGGCCGACCTATAGCCCTCATACTCTTGAGGGCTATATATTATTTAGCTATCAAGAGTATGAGGGCTATACGTCGGCCCCAGTCACCTCCAGCGAGGGTTTTAGATAATTTTATTACGAATCACCCACCTCTGAACCTGCCGTACATCTAATCTCTATCCCCCCCTGCGCACTATTTCAAAATCTTGCACACTATTGTGAAATAGTAACGAATATATCGCCGTCTGAATTTCCCAGACGACTTCCACTTTAAACGCGCCATGTTAACCGTATAGAGTGACGTCACCAACATGGCGCGCAGAGAGCCAGAAGTTTCCGACTGGAAAATTCAGACGGCGATATATTCGTTACTATTTCACAATAGTGTGCAAGATTTTGAAATAGTGCGCAGGAGGGGATAGAGTTTAGATGTACGGCAGGTTCAGAGGTGGGTGATTCGTAATAAAATTATCTAAAACCCTCGCTGGAGGTGACTGGGGCCGACGTATAGCCCTCATACTCTTGAGGGCTATATTATTTAGCTACCTTCATGCTGAATTATAAGACCCGAAATAATGAAGGACTGCAGATGCACGAACACGGATTTATGGCTCACTAAAGTTGGTAAGTTGGCTTATTTTCGTATTTTTAGGCACTTTTCGGTGCGGATTTTCTCCTGTTACAAAAATAGGACACCTTTAACCAAAACCAATTTTAGCTATTTTGACCAACAAATAAGTCTAAATATGATTTTGGTTAAAGGTGTCATAATTTTGCAACGAGAATTTGGAGAGAAAATGTCGACTGTAAATGCACCGAAAAGTGCAAAATACGGCAGGTTTGAACCACTGTAAGTCTGGTTGTGTTTGTCTGTAGGTCTTGATTATTCTTTATCTTTATCTATTCAAATGGTCAATTTGGTGCTCAATTTTTAGACAAAAATTAGCCCCACCAGCTGTGTATCAAAAACGCATTGAGGACGATTCCCTATCTAAAGTGAAGATCATCTTTGTGATCTTGCACTATATATGAATCATAACTTTTGTTGTAAGGTAGCTTACCAAAGATTGAAAAATGTTCAAAAATATTAAAATTCATATTCGTAATAATAATTCATAAAGTGCCATATAGTTATAGAACCACCTCAAGAATATGTGTGTAAAGTTTGTGTATCCTGTAATTTTTGTATGGCTCGGTAAAGGACCATCGCCGATATTGGACAGATCCACATTTGTTTGACACACCGTGTACGTTGCTGTCCTCTCACCGTGACGGGACAACCACAGTTGTAATCATCCAGTCTCAGCCAATGTTCACTAAATTTGCATTTTCCCGGCATCGGCAAAATTAGCCCAAAGCTAAATTCCAAACCAACGAACAATGGCGACTGCAATTTGACCAGTTCAAATGGCGACTGTTCTGATACGTAAATTAGCACAGATGTCAAGAGCGTGAGCCAATCAGCTGTCGACATTATGACCTCGACCAATACACGTCACAGAATATGAATATTAATTCAGCGGGAAACAGTCACGAGTTTAGTTCAACCAATGGACTACACAAAATATGTAAATGAGCTGTCTGACCTCGTTCCAATCTGGCGAAGGGTCACCAGCAAACACGTTTCACGGCTGTTTGGATTTTGAATAACTTAGCTTTTTCCACTCATTTTCCCGGACTCTGTACATATATTTCCTCTGACTTTCCATGTCCTTTCAACGAAATTCCATTACTCTTAGCGCCTGGAATTGCATGGCTTGTGCGAGACCTGTTGTGAATGCTGTAAGGGGCATCAAATGAGAACAGTCTCCGGGCAGGAGATCAAAACTACACATGTGCAGAAGAAAAAAGAAAAACTGAAAAGTGATACTAATGTAGGGTTTACCCTTGGTAAACCCGACAAAAAACAACTGCTTGTTTTCATTGCCGTGCATTTGTTTATCTATGACCCGATCACTCTCATAAAGCTTCCGTGGCCGCGCAGTAGTTCCAATATTCTACTACCATCGGTGAGCCTGCCGTCTTTGTTAGAGTATCGTGAATTAAATTTATAGTTATAACACTCAAATAGATGTATTTCGAAAGCTAAACAATAACAAATATAACGAACTGGCTGTTACAGATTCATGACGTCATCTCCAGTAAAGAGGCTGTGCCGTGCTTGTTGTTCCGGACGTTCCTCCTTTCAGCTAGGAGCACCCTCTTACAGAGGTATTTAGAAGCTTGCAGTAACGCCACCGCTTACTAGGGTGGTCGAGACAGGATCAGTAGCAGTCGAGGTCCTGTGATGTGTCACGGTGGCTGTGTAGGCTGTGCAAGTAACTTATTTACAGTGCCGTGGCACCTCTTAATTGTACATATAGAACCGTCCCTTTTTCTGACCAGGTGTGGGCGATGTGCTACCGTGAGAGAATTTATATAGCAGTCTCTAATTGGCAGTGAGTACTTTTAACTTTCCCAGCTGTCACGGCTGGCGAGTCATTAGCGTAGCAACTATTATCGCCCTCAGTTCCTATTACCCTGGACACTGATCAGTCCAGCCAGTACAGCACCCGGTCCCACTAGTAGGGTTCAGATTCGCCCGCCTCTACACATTAGATAGCGATTGGGGGCTGGGATTGAATCACATTCATAACAGGGATCCAACACCCCTGACTGCAGTCGAACGCACTAGCGCAGTTTCGAAGAATATAAGACAGCTATTCGGTGTGGTCTCCGGATCCGATTGACGTTTCGATTGGTCAATTCTCGATTTGAAAAGGGAACATTCCTAACAGTACAGCGATGTAGGGAGAGAGGCTACTGAGTGACAAACCACAGGCTCTTTGTTTTATTTGCTAACTAGCCTGAAATGACAGAAAGGCTGTCATAACAACATGTACCTTAGGCATATATAGAACAATTATTTGGAACACGGCGCTTTGATTTGCGTTCAGCGACAAAGCTAAACAGTCGACGTATGATCGCTCGACAAGCTGTCACCCCTACACAGTTAGTAATAGGATCCATTGGAACATACACTACGGCAGTTCAATACGCATGGACTATATTTAGGTGAAACACAAACAAATATCAATAACATAAACTCGCTATCAGTGAAACCAGTGTAGGTTATTGATGAACAGATTTTCGGAGATATTTTGTTAATGGGTAATGAGGTTATTAATGTGACAGAAAAAGGTTTGTATTGGCGGAGTAATCTTAACGCTGAGAGCGTGTTAACGTTAATTTCAATTGTGGATAGGGCTTGTAGCCAGACGATAGTCGTGCAGCTGAAAAGCGCTCTTCGGAGGTTGGAATTGAATACGCCAGCTTGCGCCTGCGAATCATACCATTGAGCAGGTTGACATAGCAGTGCCAACAATATCAGAGATCGAGTTATTAACATTGCCAGTAAGATATCGCAGCGTAATTTTCATCTGTGTGAAAATAACATTGCAGCAAAAAGTTATTCATAATCTCTCATTTCAACCTGTTTCAAGGCAGGACAAGTACCAGTCATCAAATGTCCAAAATGTTACCTCGGGAAACCATCTTTATCCGAGAACAAACATTAATTCGAAATCAATACTTAACTCTATTGTCTCATTAACAATTATGTATATCAGTCGTGTTATGCTAAATTTGTTATTTCCATTTTACGTCATGCTATGGCGAAATTCCCGATATCCTAGAATATTGGAAATAATACTTTATATACCAGCCGGGAAGGCCCAAGGCAAATAGATTCAACTGACCAACGAAAGGTCGTCCCGCTACATAGCTGAAATATTGCTGAGCGCGACGTTAAACCTTAATTCTCTCTCTCTCTCTCTCTCTCCCTCTCTCTCTCTCTCTCTCTCTCTCTCGCAAAAATCAACGATACCATACCATCAACACATATATATATAAATAAATCGAGCTTACCAATCTGAAAGAATCTTCCAAACAGAGATGGCTCATACCATTGCCCAATTAATGTACGAATATAAATAAACAAATTGCTCATGGATAACAACTTCTAGTTTATTCAGGACGACGTTTCGATACAGGTACTAGTATCGTTCTCAAGTCAACATTGACTTGAGAACGATACTAGTACCTGTATCGAAACGTCGTCCTGAATAAACTAGAAGTTGTTATCCATAAGCAATTTGTTTATTTATCTACTTCCCAACTTCTAAATGCCACTTAAGGAAACCAATGTACGAATAGACTGGCCCTAGCCAATCAGAATAAAATTTGCTCAAGCCATTAAAATGGGAATGGCAGAAACCATCAACCCAATTATCTTTCCAACCGAAACAAATCCTCAAGCCCGGACGCAAACCCTTAGATTTGCAAACCGCTTAAAGCCCGGCGCACACGAGAGCTATCAGCTGAGCTGACGGCCTCAATTGCCTGTCAGCTCAGGGGCTAGCTCTTGTGTGCGGCAGTTTTTGGTGAGTTTTTGGCCTCGCGAGGCCGGGGGAAAAATATCAAACTTGTTTGATAATTTCGCCTCGCGAGGCCAAATCCTCAGCGTGTGAGGCGAACGCAAGCCAACAGCTCAGCAGTTTTATTGGACCGGCCAATGAATCGCATGTTATTGTCACGCGATTCATACGCACGACTCTTCAAAATGGTCTTGAAGAAGACGTTAGGCGGGAACTGAAATCATTTTCGTGAAACTTTTGCTCACCGTGTCCCTTAACTGACAGGCAATTGAGGCCGTTAGCTCAGCTGATATCTCTCGTGTGCGCCGGGCTGAAGGCGCAGAAGTCTGAAAATCAATAACTTGTTTACTTTTCATACGTATAATAAGATTCCGCGTTCAAAAGGTTCAGTTGTACGTACAAACCCGCATGTAAAAACATTTCCCAGCCAAGAATACTCGATGTGATTCAATCGCTCGTGGACGGCTATAATCATGCCTATTATCGCAGTATTCACACAGCTCTCAGGTCCAGGTCGACTTATACGGCCCCAAGCGTCCACGGCCAGAAGCCATTCAGCGTGGGGAGCACGTGCGCATCAGTAAAGTCAAGGGCAAGTTGAAGAAAAGCTACCTCCGCACCGGCTAACAGTATCACACTGTGGAACGATGAACGCTGATATCAAACGCCACCGGCCACGCAAATGGAGGGTGTATCAACTGGAAGATATCCAAGGGGAACCACTGAAAGGAACGTTTTACGAGGCGGAGTTATAGATTGTGGTTAAATCCACACAGGACTACTACCGCGTGGAACAGATCTTCAAGACAGAACGATGCTAAGGCAAGAGACATAACTTAATGATGTGACAATTCGAAGGTCGCCTCAGGCCAGATGAAAGGGATATAAAGTACGCTCCAACAGAGGTTCAGTCTAGCCTCAGACATAGACAAAGTGCGACTGTCGGTGAAAACAACACTTCAAACTCGAAAAGGACGAGTGGGCTCCAGAGTGTGTATCTTATGAAGTACTGCGTCTTCTGCAAGTCCATTATGGTGCAACAAGCCAAGTTTCTGCGAAGCTCGATCGAGCCCAACACAGCGTCCTAGACCATCCTAGAGAACCAGAAGCTTGAGCCCTCACAGATCGATGTATCGAACCAGTCACGACCCAGCTGACATTCAGACTAACGCCGGCCCTTATCTCACAACCCATCAGGTTACAGACACTTCTATGTAGTCCCAGACCGATTTTCACGTCAGGTCAGATCGGAGTACAGCCGGTCGTCATCCGGGAGACTGGTGAACGCGCCACTGCCTTGCCGAAGTCCTCGTCAGAGACAGCATATTTCATCACACCAAGTATCTTGTGGGTACGTAAAAAAATCATCAGAACAAGCTAGCACCCCAGAGGATACAACTCCACCCATGGATACCTGTTGGCAATACCCGTTTACCCGCATGATGTCGGGTCCTACTATGACTCAATTCGTCCGATATGGAAGCCCCATGATTGCACTCCCCCCCCCCCACTTTGATCGCTGTCGACATCTTGGTGGAAACTGTGGCCAGTGTGACCATTTTTTTTTACAAAAGGCAATCAGCATCGCGGCTCATATTCATCGGGGAAAAAAGTGTTTATGCACGTGCAGAATATGCAGAATGTTTATAAGCATCGCATGATCAGTCTGAACAATCACTATCTGGTGTTGTTTAAAAACCCGAGACAATTTTCAATTGATTCACCGGGAAATCAATCAATTTATGTGTGAAGCCTATAAAGGGACCACCTTCTTATAGCACTAGTGTTTACTCATCGATCTGGAGCAAGCCACTCCTGATCGTCTTTGTCTCCGGACCCAGATTTTTCCAGGGGAGATACAGTACGTGTACACGCGGAAAGGATAAAAAGTCGCAGAGCACGGATTCTTGAGCATATGTCTGGGTCCCAGGCATCTCGTGGAATCCCCGTGCCTCACGCACCCCTCGTTCTGGGTAAAGCGTCCCACTTTCGGTGGCACATGCGCACCCTTTATCCCCTACCCACGCTACGCTATGGCACATGCCTCGGTTCCAGGAATCTGGTTGGCTGAAATCCCCATGTCTCTCACCTCTCTAGTTCTCGTAGTACATCCCAATTGCTGTTGCGCACTAATCTCATATCCACCCTATCCTGTGAGGCTTAGCTGGGTCCAGGAGTTTCGTTGGGTGAAAACCCAATATCTCTCGCCACTCTCGTTTTCTGTAGACAGGTCAAGCCACCCTACCTTACAATCCTTCAAAGCTTAACATGGTCTATGGATTGTACGTGCAAAATAAAAAATGTCGCGTGAGGAGCCCTATGCACACACCTCGACATACTCAGATTTGTTCACACACAGAGAAAGCGTATCTGCCCGCAACTTGGCCTTTGGACTTTGCATATTTTGTAGTCTGTCTGTGTTGTCCGGAAGCGCGTTGAAATTCCATTTTTATGAACCATGTATTTCGCTTTTCCTAAACTGAAAGTGGCCGAGCTTGAAAAAAAATGTGGGATTCCAATTTTATCCTAGGTGGCATAGGCCAGCCAATCAGTGAGCTGTGAAAGTAGCCAGCCGATGGCCTAGGATGTGGCCGAATGTAACAATCAGTGCTCCAAAAGTCAAACCAGTGGAGGAGCTCTGCAGTGAAACAAAGAAATTGTTGCACAGAGCAAATACATGTGAAGAGTGGGTAATCCAGTTCAAACCTTTGAGGAGCAATGAACATGGTCCGTTATAGCTGGAAGCGCGGAGGTCTAGATGAAAACAGAAAGCCCATTTTCATGGCCAACAATTCTTCTCCCTGAACATAATCTTCTACTTTTTATTGTGGTGTTGTGGTTTAAAAACGCTTCCATGACAGTATGGCCCACAGCGCCACAAACACTCCTCTGTGCACACGAACATGCCCTTTCTCTACTGCTTCCCCATTGTGCATGCTCGTAACACCGGACCTACATCGGGCAAGACAAAGTACACTACTGGAGCTCATTCACCTGCATATCATTAAATCACGTGACCGGGGGTGACCTTCGAGTATCAATTTCAGGCACGCGCTTTAATGATATGCAAAGGTCAAAGGACAAGTTGCAAGAAGACACGCTTTCTGTACTTCTTTTTCTGTGATGACATCACTTCCTGGAATGATGTCACTCCCGGTAATTACATCGCTTCCGGTGAATATGTCACTTCAGGTGATTATGTCACTTCCGGTGATAACGTCACTTCTGATCCACCGATTCCACTCTGAACCTGAACCTGCTAAATATTTAACATGTCTGTTGTGATTCCTAAGGTATTTTTTAATTGGGTACTAATTAAATGGACTCGTTACCATTGTTAACTGGTTAGTTAGGTTGATGTCGATGGA
>JAVTVY010029420.1:0-123116 GCA_036873755.1 Hanleya hanleyi | reverse complement strand
AAAACATGGTTAGCATGACTAATCTTCCCCATGGCCCTCTGGGGTTAATAACTATATACATTGGAAAATAATAGTGTCATGATTTGAAATGGAGTTTCCATGTTTTGAATATTCTGTTTATTATTATTTTTCAGAACGTCATCTGGCATTGTGATGAAACATGTTTGATATTCGACAAACTTGGTTGATAAATTAGTGTTAGAAGAAACCTCCAGTTGTATATTCTATTTCTCCACATGTACCAGACACCGACCCCATTGCTAAGCTGCCGTCTCAGCTCTAAACTGTTTGCTGGTGAGTTTGTTAAGATGATATGCAAATTGTGTTAAAAGTAATCAGGGGATTATTATCTTTTTGTTGTGAATGCCATTGAGTCTTTGTGGACCAAAAATTACTGAAGTCCTCAATTCGCCTCTGCCACCCAGGATACTTAGCACATCAAGCTGCTTATTTTTTGTCCCTCTGTCCGTCCATCACACCCAAGTTCATGTTGTATAAGAGTGTTTCACTTGATGTTCATGACATGAGACTTAGCCGACTTATTGATCATGCTTCATAGTACATGAATTTGAATATTATTCTTTGTCAAATTTGTGAGGTTCCGTGATCAATTTCATTGTACATGTGCCATTATTTAGTGCTCCTGTATGATAAGAAGTTTCAGATTTCTTGCATATCCCTCCAATTTAGTATTTGATATTCAACAACCTTATTCAAGAGTGACAACATTCCATGCATTTACCATAAAACTTTGTCAGACCACCGGGCTCATAGATTTCATCAAACAAAGCTAAAAAAGTAAAATTATAACAAGCCAGTTGGGCGGGTTAGCTAGTTCCAGAGTTAAATTCAGCCAACCAAGTTCCAGATTCACGGGCTACTGGGTTTGTGAGAATTTCGAGCCCTGTGTATATTCATTTAATCCTCACCGATTTTCTGTTATTTCTGATCCTGTTTTTGCTTGGGACATGAATTTATACAGTGTAACCCGCTACAACGCTGTTATTGGGAGGCCAATTTGAAGCATCTTAGCGATTTTAAGTCTTATAAAAGGGTTGAAATAATATGCATCTGTTAATTTGGGGAACATGTCAGCACCCACCTTATATCAGAATCAGCGCTATATCGAGGCACCTTATAGTGAGGCTAGACTGTTTTAATACCTTACTGTGACCAATTTTGTTCTGCTTTGTAGGACCCATGATGCTATGGTGGTGGAGTATTGGCAGAAGAAAACCAATATTGGTGCAGTCAAAACTGGTGGATACTCAGTGATGCAACATGTACAATGGTGGACAATCGGTTGTCATACAACATGGCCAATGGCGAGGACAGTGCTGGTTAATCAGTTGTCATGCAGTGACACCAGTGCTGGAGTCATGCAGTGACACCAGTGCTGGACAACCTATTATCATATAACATGCGCAATAGTGAGGGCAGCAGTGGATGATGTCATACAGTGTCGGCAGTGGTGTATCAGTTGTCAACTTGTCATACAACATGGACATACAACAGGGACAATGGTGAGAGCAGTGCTGGATAAGTTATCATACATTGACAAGCAGTGCTCGACGATCGGTTGTCATACAGCATGGACAATGGTGAGATCAGTGGTGATAATCAGAACAGTGTGGGCGGTAGTGAATATTCAGTGGTCATACATTACAGTGATAACAGTACTGGGCAATCAGTTGAAATGTAGAAAATAGTCGAACAATGGTTATCATAAAGTGTGGACAGCCTCAGAGGTGAACAATTTAATTGTTTGTCAACACAACATATGGACATTTACAATGATTGACAATCACCTGCGGCTAGTGTGGACATTGTTTGTAGTGATTGACAACCAGTTTTGAACAAATTGGCAGTGAGTGTAATCTGGTCCTCATTTGTCGTGCAGTGTGGTAACAGTGCATGCATGTCAGTGGAATACAGGTTACATTTGTAGTAGTTGGCTAATTGTTAATGATAGTGCGTACAATGACAATGTTGATAACCGGTAACTTTCAGAATGATCATTTATCTTTTGTAGGCTTCATTAAACAATTTGTTGTTTAAAGTTGTCTTTCAGTTTCAATTACTTGATTGATCCTACATAATTACTGATACCGGTACTACTGATGTATGTTGTAACCAGCCAAGAGCATCCAAATACATCACCCTGTGCAACTGAGCGGCATGCATGTCAGGTAGGGTATAGTGGGGGAGGGGGGGACGGGGATTGATGTTGGGTGAATTGAGGGTCGCCGTTAGGCCGATGCAATTGTATTTTATACCCGTTGTGCCGACGTTGATCCGTTGCTGATCCAACGCTGGTGTCACTCTCCAACCGACGTCAGCGCCATCATTGGGCTGCGGTGCAAAAGGTTGTTGAGCCGAAGTCGGGTGCCGACATTAGCCCGATTGGGCCAATGTTGGGCCACCCTGCACATGGTGTCTGGGTAATGGGCTCTCTAATAAGCATAGGAAACAGAGCCCTCTGAAGAAATCCTGGCGACGCCCATGTCTTATGACAGAGCGAGATTGACCTATTTGTTGGGGGTCAAATTTGTTCGTTTTGTCACCTTTTTTTTTTGTTTTGAATTACCATTACTCAAGAATAATTCTGTCATTTATGCCAAGCTTCACACTGGACACATTCTCGGGCTACAGCCAAAAAAGACATCAATATTGTCATCATGTGTGTATGCATATGTAATATGTCGATTTCTGTCTTATCATTACCACCATGTCTCAAGAATATGCGAGTACCATATTATGGAACAAAGCTTTTAAAAAATTAGCAAGAGTGGCCTTTAACATATCTCCATAATGTATCCACTCGAAAAACAAAACAGTGTCCTGATTTTCGAATCATGTTGACCTTAACCTCAATCGTATGCAACAGAAATGCCCAAATGTATCCATTCATACACAAATTGTGATTTTAAGGAATTCCTGATTTTGAATTAGCAGTGACCTTGATATTTTGATCTTCACCTAAATTCTTGTACATGACCCATTATCCCCCTTTTGTAGTTGCCCTTAAAATAAGGCTACTCCCTACATAGAAATCTGTTATGGAAGAGTGGAATAGACAATCATTGCCATAACAAAATACATCGATCTGCCATCTTGGCAAACATGTGAAAACGACCCTTATATCCTCCATTTTAGAGAGGCTTTCCTGTCGATCGATGATCTAGTGGTATGTTGGTGGGTGTCTCTGTTCACTCACTGTAGGAGGAGCATTTCCCCTCGAAGCAATTTGTGATTGGAGGGACCACTATCACAGCAGAATAGTTGAGGGTCCAGGGGCTACCTAGGCCCGGAAGCTTCAGGGGTCTTACATGGCCAGAGACGCGTTCTATCGTATTTCCGAGCACTAAAACAAGAGATCTTCGCCTGTGTATACTCTATTTATTTTGCCTGTTTTATTGTTTCTCATCATATTTTTTTTCAAATATTCGAAGTCAAGCAATGATGATGTTTGGAAGTATAAATAATTTTAGGTGAAATGTAAAGGTTTTCATATTTCCTTTTCATATTCTTCATGGGCAATTTAATGATTGAAATATCAGCCTAACTACTTCATTTGGTTTTATTTGAAGTATTCTGCCTCCTGGCATGCTTGGTAGCTTTTGAAAGTGCTTCGATGTTGGTATCTCAAGCCATGTCGATTTCAGAGATGAAATCCACATTGCATATCTGGCCTTGATTAACGCTGGTTTGTGACATTACATCAGACCACACAGCCTTTCGTCAATACTTGTAATGTTCAGTCTCCTGGCGGCTGGTCTGACGTGACATCACAATCAAAGAAAGATACGCGATGACGTTTTGCAAATCTAGGTGTACCAACTTTCAAAAAGATCCTAGCAGACAAGATAATTCAAATAATTCAGGTGAAGTAGATATACTGGTATATCTATCATTATTCAACCTATATTAAATGTGAAACTGAGAATTTAAAAACTTTCCATTTCACCTTTAAATAATAAATAGCGTTTCAATTGAAATACAAGCGTCATGTCCGTCATTCAATATTCAGCCGTGGTCCATTAAAGAATCTCTGTGTCCATAATCCACATCTTCATTTTATCCAGCCAATTTTTACGTTCCCACTTCGAACCTGCCTTGATTTATCTGACCACCTTCAGTGTTCAAATTCCGAGCTGTACATTTCGCCTATGAATGAGAGACGAAACCAATCAGAACGTACACGTCGATTGAGATTAGAGTAACACCATCCTGTATTAGCAGCATCCTTCCTCCTAATATGGTGCCCACTATATAAGTCAGCCAATCAATGACGCTCTTGTGCGACCCATTTCGAATTTCAAATATTTTTGAGGTGAGGGACGTCTCGTGTCCATTCATAAGTTCTTTTTACATTGAAGAGGGCCAGATATATCAAGGTGAGTTCGAAGTGGGAACGTAGAAATTCGCTTGATGAAATGAACACGATAATCCAAAGACCTAATTCATATCACAGCATGAGCACCAAATTCAAGATGAATGTCAATTGTGGCACCATAATGTCGGGTAGATATATTGACTGGTCTTTGATATTAGGGATATTTTCAGGGGTTCAGGAGAATAGTGCTTATTGCTGTTTTGAGGTACATCTAATAGTATGTAGCTAAATAATATATAGCCCTCGCGAGTATGAGGGTTATAGGTCGACCCCAGTCACCTCCAGCGAGGGTTTTATGGTTAACTTAAAAAAATGTACTGCGCGTGCGCGCGCAGACCCCTTGTTATCACGTTCTATTGTTATGACGTTGTTGTTCTGACGTTGAATAAATTGATGAAAAAAACACAATGATGGGTTTTGACTTTCTCTCTTTTTTTATTTAAGTCAACAAGCAAGGATTAGACTATACAAATAGAATACAGGGTACAAAATAGTAGGGTATGTACACATAGAATAGTAGTGGTATATACAAAAAAAGTTCTGCCAGGAGTAGGATTCGAACCCACGACAGCAATTGCTGACCAGCACTTAGGACTGGCGCCTTAGACCACTCGGCCATCCTGACTTTTACATTTGTGTATCAACAGTTAGTGTTCGACATTTTACAAGTCCAAGTATGTAGTGCTCACACCATCGGCCAATACTTTTCGTTTGGGATAAAAGAAAGTAAAGGCGTCTCGTTGCTGGATATAGGTCCGCATCTGGTGGTCGACGACCCGGAATCCGCGATTAGTGCCACTCGCACTGGCCTGGCTTTGTAACACGCTCAGGTAGAGAGCTTTGTCTATGTTGGGATCGCGCCGGCTCACTCCTTTGCAGCTAAACTTATCCTCTCCTCCATCTCCTCCGTAACAGTAGTAGGTCTTGGAGGAGAGCGCAATCATAGCATCCCCGCTCCACTCCAGCTTGAAGAGCCCGGGTGTCCGCTTGTCGTAGGTGTAGTGATCGCGTCGGGGTAGCCACAGGTCGCGGTCCGCTTCATATTGTACCCGTAACTCGGGTTTGACGAGAGACTCCCAGTCCGGGTGGGAGACGGCCATGTAGGCCGAATCTGTGTCCATTTCCATGAGTTGCCAGTCTGAGGGATCAAAATACACACCCATAAAATCATAGATGAATTCCAGCATCCTCAGCTTGGCCATCTGATAGACCATACACCCAATTTGGAGGGGTAAGTTGTACCGGATAGTCTTCTTGGCTGAAGTGACTTCATAAGTGTCGTCATCGATGACCTCCACGGACCGAAAGAGAGGAGAATTGACTTTTTTGCGGGCTTGGGTAGTAGTACAAATGTTCACGTTGACGTGCTTATCCTGGTTCGTAACCGTTTTTCCATAATAACCATTCCCAGTGAGTTTCCAACATTCAGCCATGATGGCCTGACTCGGGTCTTGATCACCTTGACGACGGGCCTTCGTCACGAGGTCCGCATTCTCCGCAAAACAAGCCTCAGGTACGTACTGGATAACTTGATAGATTTGAGTAATTTCCAATCCGTGGTTCATGTACCACTGCAGTAAGGGGGTGCCCAGCAAGATTTTCTCGGCCCACATACTCCCAATCAACATACGGCGTGGTTGCTGAAGTACTTCATGCTGCTCCGCATAGGCACCCATGGTCTCTCCAATGTCAGACCGACCCACCAGCGTGTTCTTGAAGATAGGCGGACACTGGGCGAAGAGGGGCTTGAGAGTGTCGGGAACATGCACATCACATTCTACAAAGCCGTAGAGCTCACCCGAACGAATGGCGTCCAACATCTGAGGTAGACTGAGCAGTCGCCGACGACTCAAGGGATATTCACGCTCTTTTAGGAACCGTTGTAAATGGGGCAGGGCCTGGCACATCGTGTGGAATTCACACTCCCACATCTCTATGAGATGGTATCCTCGCTCTTTGACATAATCACCGTTGATCACTACTTCGTCCCGTAATTCTTCCGCGGTTTTTCCACGTCGCTCATTGAAGCGTCCAGCGCTAAAATGACATTCGTGGCCGTGCCAGTAACACCCGTAAAACTGGAATACAGTGGGTGTGCCTTGTACAAGGGCAAACCCATCGACGGGCAGTCGGCGATCTCCTATCCGCTTCTCCGTGGCGTTGGTCTGGTGACGTATATAAATGGCCCGTCGATAGGCTTCCCAATCTATCCACTGGTCGGCGAGATGTTTGTACGGCGTCCTTTGAGGTGTAAAATGCCGACCGTTCGCACACCAACGTGTATAATGCCCACTGGGCATAGGTTGTGCGAGCGACCACAGGTACAAGGCATTGGCATCAAAGCCAATGATTTTGGCACAGCGTTTGCCACTGGGCAGTGTCGTGACATCTTTCTCGTGGTAGCGGTGAAAAATAAGGCTAGGGCCACCCACAATGTTCTGTTTTAGACATTCATGCATGTCTGCATCTTTCTGTTGTACCAACGAGAAGTAGGTGGAACACTCCTGAAACAAATGGCGAAGCGCCAGACCCGGTAAACTTAAGCACTCTTTAAAGATATCCACGTGCATTTGCCGACGAAAGAGTTGCACCATTTTCTCGGCCGCTTCGAGAAAGGGCACGACGTCCAAATTGTTGTACCACACCAGGAAATCTCGCAACGTCTGCATATGTTCATCGTTCCATACCTGCTGGAGTTCGATGTAAGTGGCCTCCGGCAGAGCTTCCCCGTTCAGGTCATTGTAAAACGCTTCCCGGGGTGGCAACTGGGTGTCTTCTAAGCGGTCCAGGCTCGTCATATAAGTGTAAGGGAAGTAACCTTTCGTCTGGGTACAGTTATAGGCCTTGACCCACGCATCATAGCTACAATTTGGAGCTAAATAGTTCCGTACATCGAGGAAATGCAGTGACGTGGTAGTGAGAGCCATATGGTTGTTGATCTTCTTGATCACGGACTTGATGGTATTCGCCTGGGCCAAGTAAGGGTAGAGAAATTCCTTGACCATGTTCAGATCGTAACGACCCGAATTGAATCCAAGCACCGGTAACTGAGTCAGATACTGCACGAACCGGGCTTTCAGTTTTTCCGCATACGGTTTAGGTAACGGCACATCCTGCGCCTGCAGAGGCTGCGACTGCAGGGACTCGCACTCGGACTCGGACTCTTCATCATCGCTGAACGCTACACCGGGTACAGGAATGCGGTCGTCCAGCTGGGCCAGTACGTCCTCGAACTTGGCCACCAACAATTCCGTACTAGCCGCACTGACTTCCTCTAAATAATCCATCATACGGGTGATCAACTCATGGGAATCCCCCGTGGACACGAAACACACTGGAGCAGCGTCATAGCCGGGTACGTTGCTGGAAATACTGACACTCAAAGGAATATGGCGCTGCGTCCACTGCGTTTTCGCTGAAAACAGGTCCATGGGCTCCAACAGGGCCTCAAAATCATAGCACGCCCGGTAGGGAAAATAACGGTCCTCTTCCGGTATCATCACACCCTCATCCGCCAGTTCCTGGAAAATAGTAGGTGCATTATGATACACACCACCCGGATATAGTCGCTTCACACTGTTGTCACATATTTTCTCGTGGCGGTGTAAGTTGGAGGAGCGATGAAACACCCGATGGCATTGACCACAACTGAAAGACTGCGCGTACTGGCTCATATCGTGGATGAGCGAAAAATGACTCACCCCACCGTGGTCGAACACATTGACTTTCATCGTAGCAGCATACCGTTCTGTTGATCGCCGATCCAATTCAGCCACAAATATATCGTCCTCACATCGTAATCGATAGACAAAGATATTAATGTCAAATAGTGTTTCCACGTCATCCAAATTCTTGAACGACACTCCACGGAAGTGCCGCTTATCCATGTCTTGCTGCTCTAAATACTGTTCCCAATAGCTATCGGCCACTGTGTCACACGACTTGGGGTCACACTCGTCCACATGCACGGCCAAACACCGAAACAGACATTTCCGGTCTTTGTAGGGCCCCTTTATCCCTCCTGTTAATGCATACAGGCCGCGTCGACGAAGCAACCACGGAGGAAGTAGTACAGGAGCACCGATGGGGTGATCTCTCATTTTCGTGACGAAAAATGTGACGTTGGTCACCATTTCCACCAACCATTCAGTATTGGGGCGTTGCAACCGAGCCCACTCCAACGGGTCTAATGTAGTGAGTTGCTCGACCACCGGCTCCATAGAAATGGCATCCGTGATGGTGAATGGCTGGTCAAACACATACGAATTATTACTGGGATAGAAATACCGCAGTTGGTCCGTCTTTTTGTGCCGTAAGATATACCCAAATGTCACATTCAATTTGAAGGCAGTGACCTGATCTGTAAAAATGTTCTCGGCATATGTAGGAAGATACGTGAGGTCCTCCAAGCGAAAATTGTACAAATCCAAAAGACGACGGTCACGGTGGAAACAATGGCGTATGGTTGCCCAGTGACGTTGATAAATGTCCTTGACACGCTCATCTTCAGGCAAGACTTCAACCGGAGGTACTGCTGGGTCAAAGGGAAAATCTTCTCCACGTCTCATGCTTTTCGTCTCATTATGGATGGCTGTGCTGGCTGCGTGGCTGGCTGGCTGGCTGGCTGGCAGGTCAGGTAAGTCAGATTGAATACACCCCTTTCCCTAAAAATGAACTCCTTTTATATCCATTTGACCTCATTTGCATATTTTCAGCGGACAACAGGCCGCCATCTTGAAAACGACCACCCCTAACACACACAAACAAGCCGCCATCTTGAAAACGACCACCCCTAATACACACAAACAAGCCGCCATCTTGAAACACATATGCAAATGAGGGCTGGGGATCGGAAAAGTGAAATGCTGGGGATCGGGAAAGTGAAATTGGCCGCCATCTTGAAACCGACCACCCCTAACACACACAAACAAGCCACCATCTTGAAACACATATGCAAATGAGGGCTGGGGAAAACCCATTACACACACAAACAAGCCGCCATCTTGAAACCGACCACCCCTAACATACACAAACAAGCCGCCATCTTGAACATATGCAAATGAGGGCTGGGGAAAACCCATAACACACACACAAACAAGCCGCCATCTTGAAAACGACCACCCCCACCATACAAAAACAAGCCGCCATCTTGAAACCGACCACCCCTAACATACAAAAACAAGCCGCCATCTTGAATCACACCACCCCTAACACACAAAAACAAGCCGCCATCTTGAAACACACCACCCCTAACACACACAAACAAGCCGCCATCTTGAATAAACCCAATGAACCCAATGACCTCATTTGCATAAAACTCATGCACCATCAACTCACGCATGCGCACATCCACAATTCTGACGTCACACCAAGTTCTGCGCATGCGCAGTGAGGCGCTATTAACTTTACTTGCTCGCTACCTACTACTGTAGAGTAGTATAATAAATACGTGGGTACCCTAATCATAACCCCCAAATGAACTTCCCGCGTCGATGCGTTGAAGCGTTTGACACCCGCACTTAAAGCGTTGAAGCGTTTTTGACGCTGAGCGTTGAAGTGCATCTGAACGCTCCAACGATCCAGGTCCCAAAAATAGAGAATGAAGATTGGACCTGAAGCGTTGAATCATTCAGATGTCTGACATCAAACGTGGCGATTGTGTGCTTGTTTGAAATGGTGGTTTACTGGCCGCTTGCCATGTACGGATTTCGCGGCCCATCACCGCGATGCTTACTCTTATTGGTATTAAATCTTTGTTGGTATCTTTATAAATACTATATTTCAAATCAATAACAAATAGCGGTTGTATGCATGAATGCTGTTCGCTTTTATAGCGCTCTAAACATCTATTTTTAGAAATGAGAAAATCTAAGACTACGTCCTGATTGGCTCAGGCCTCAGTGCCAATAACCAATGAGAACAGCGGGATGCCACATATCCAGACCTGTCTGGTGCATCTTCACAAGTCCAGGTAAATCGTGAATCCCCGCACAGAGTTTACCTGGACATGTTTGGTGATTCGAGTGAGTTCTTGAGTCGTTGCCGCAATCTCGAACATTTCATCCCCCGAGGTTATTTTGAATTAGCATGTCGGTATCCCAAGCCGGCGGTTCTTGCCTTGACTCTCGATGTCGATTTCAGCCTGACATCAAAGTTATGCCAGCGATGTCACATCTCAAACCGTCCAGCTAGTGGATTGGCGTAATGAGCTAGCTGAACCTGTTCAATAATTGGTTTGATTTAGAGGATATCCCTTGATCTTTTTTTTAATCCAGAACTACCGTGTGCAACTAACTAAGGCATTGTATAGATACAATAACAAATATATCAATACACTGGCTCCCGAGGGTGGCCTGGGTGGCCACATGCCTCTCACGCTCCACACCTCTTATACGACATGATTTGCGTTTTCTATTCTACTCGTCGTACTGGAAGTGACATCATAACCCGTCCACATACGAACTTAACATTGATACGTCAAAGTTAAAATAAAAAAAATAAAAAACGAAAAACGGACAAGTGGAGGCAATTTTCAATATTTGATTTTCATTTTTGCGTGAAGCAAAACGAAAAACGAAAATTGAAAATTGACTGTCAAATATCAATTTTCGTTTTTTGTTTTTGTAATCCCAGAATCAAAAATTGAAAATTGACGGTCAAATTTCAATTTTTGATTTTGAGATTACAGAAACAAAAAACGAAAATTGAAAATTGACGGTCAAATTTCAATTTTTGATTTTGAGATTACAGAAACAAAAAACGAAAATTGAAAATTGATGGTCAAATTTCAATTTTTGATTTGAGAAACCAAAAACGAAAAACGAAAATTGAACTGTGCAAGGTTACACGGACCCTTTTTCTGTGTGAGCAGTTTCATTCCGTATAACTTAGGTTTTCGACCGTAAACTTAAGTTATCAATTCGAAAACCTAGGTTTTCGGTTCGATAACTTAAGTTTTCCAATGACAACTGTGATTTTCGGTGTTGAGAAATAGAAACTCGAAGTTAAGGAAAGAGAAACTCGGGGTTGTGTGGTAGATAACCTAGATTTTCGACCGTAAACCTAAGTTTTCGAGTCGAAAACCATGGTTTTCTGTTTGATAACTTAAGTTTTCTGTTTGAAGGTTTTCGATTCAATAACTGTGAGTTTCTGATTATTTGGACATTTGGCCTTCCATATACGTAACCCTTGAATGTACAGCAAATTGCCTGGATCGTCTGTAAACATTTTGAAGTGGGGCCTTCGGATCATCCGCGGCATATCGAATTAACAACATCTGGCATTCATAATTCATTGAATGAATAGAATAGAATAGAATAAAATTTATTGTACTAAAACACCCACTTGGAGCCGAGTACACAAGAACATGTAAAAACATACAAATGTGATATGGCAATACATTGAGTGTATATACATTATGTACATAAATACCTGTAAGGTAATCTAGTTATCAAAGTGTTTGTGCTTGAATACAAACTCACTAAAACAGAGTTTGCTGTTTCTTTTCAAAGCAGGAATAGATAAAGAAGCCCACATCTTGAGCTATTATCGGTGGAGGATCCATGGCTAGATCAAAAAGATTGTTTATCCCACCTAACTTAAGAGTAATGTTATTCCTACGAAGTAGGCTACAGACCGCAAATTGTCCGGTAATGAGTGAGTCCATCCGAATCCTTTCGTCGGCAAAATAAGGAGAACCGTTGACATCAGAACCTTGATTTTTGGCATGAGCGTGCATTAGGGCATTGTTACCATCAAGTTCTGATCTGAAATAATTCTGACTAAAATTAGATTTATAATTAACACTTCAATATATTGCTATATATATATGTAAGGTTTAGCCTGTAACATGTATCCTCTTTCACATCCAATCATTTCATCATTGCCAAGAAAACTGTGGTCTGTTTTGCTCCAGCGTTTTATCGCCAATGAGTATCAGTTACTGTCCGTCTAAAAATACCCTGTCATTGAAATAGTCCACTATGCCACATGGCCCTATTACAGAAGATGTAGAGACGCTATTTATTCGTCTTTACCGGCTATGCTCAGGAGAATCACATAGAATCATTATTATCTTGTGCATAGAAGGTGTAGGGTCTTGAGTTGAATTACCGTAAACTACATAAATGCTACCTTTCTACTATAGTACTATATATAAAAATGTGTTGTATTGTTGGGAAAATAATGTGATTCAAAAAGTTGTTTTGATCCTGGACAAGGGCACTGAAAACCATTAAAGAGATGTAAATGTATTTTCACACGTAAAGCTTGAAATCTACTAAACCTATATTATTCAATCTGTTTCCTTTAATTAAGAAATTGTAAAATTAAATCGGCGATCGTTATTTATTTTGGAATGAAGGCGCATTAAGAGACTGTTACCAACAAGTTTTGAGCTGACCTATTTTTGATGAAAATTTCTGGTGATTTTTGATGAAAAGCACTGGCGATTCTGACTTGGCGGTGCCCATCTTAATATGAGCAGGATTTCAACTGGGGGTGGGGATTTCCAAGAGTTCAGTTCGTGTTCGAGTCCTAATGCCTACTGTACTTCGTAGGTCCTGTGACGTTAGTCACACTGCTCATGTTGATAAGGCAGCGACGCAAATTATTATACAGTGGACAGATGACAAGGAAATGCCTTTTGTCTTCCGGTACATTGAGTGAACAATGCCGGCACAACCTATTCTCTGGTGGTACACCCTTGTACCTCGCTCTATTTCTAAAGTGTGTGAACTCAAACGGAGGCAAGTCAAAGATCTTCTATGCGTTTTGTTCTTGATGTGTGATAGATAGTCTGATAGACTAATGTCATGTTTGATTGCACCGTATGACCTCAGTTTTTTACTAGTTGATAACCACACCAACAAAGGCATTTTGATCAGTGCAATCTAGAAATAGACGTTTGAAATTCTCTTTCAGAACAGTTGTCACTTTCCTTGTAACTGTATTTGTTTTAATATTGGGTCCAGGAAGACTGCCTAGACAGGACTTAATAATATGTTCAACCTTACAAACCCAAGATATCTTAGAGTGTGTAAGCATTAATTTTAAATCTTCTTTGTACGCGTTGTATACAAGGGAATTTGAGGTTGATCGCTTAAGCTTCATCCAGTATCTTACCATATTTGTCATAATTTTTATGGTCATTGGATATATACCAACTTCTGCTAGGCAGCCAATGTTACTTGTTCTTTTTGGGACATCCAGCATACTTTTACATGCTTGAATTGTTAATTTATTACTTGGACAATTTGACCAGTTCAAGAATAGATTGCTATTCCAAGTCAATACTGAATGCCCCCATACCTCAGACCCATAAGAAGCAATTGGTTCAGTGATAGAGTGATACATTTTAATCAGTGTTTTAATAGGCAACTGGCTATTTGAACATATGCTTTGTTTAAGTTTATACCAAGCACGCATAGCTTTAGACTTCAGATTGGATATGGCCACCTTGAAAGTTCCCTGGCAGGTAAAGGTAATTCCAAGGTAGTTGTAGGACTCTGTTATTTCTACATCAGTTATTTCTACATCAGTGTTTCCCATCTCAAATTTGAAATTGGATGTGGCATGTGTAAAGCTGCATCCAAACACCATCGCTTTTGTTTTTCCAGCATTAATTTTCAGCTTCCAGTTATCACAAAATTGAGATAATTTATCAAGCTTGTTCTGTAAGCCACGCTTTGTTGTTGCTATAGGAGAACAAGATCATCTGCAAAAAGTAAATGAGAAATGAACTTGTCATTTAACTGAGGTGAGCTTGCCACCTCACGGTCAAAGTAATATTGTAAGTCATTAAGGTAGATGTTAAAGAGTGTGGGGCTGCACACACCGCCCTGTTTGACGCCCAGTTGAGATGTGATGACTTCAGATGTACCTTCATTTGTTCTAACCGTGTATGTTATGTTGTGGTACATTCTTTTTATTAACCAATAAATATTACCGGTTATATTGTGCTTCAATAATTTATGGAAGAGCCCTTCACGCCAGACATGGTCAAATGCTTTGCTGAAGTCAATAAAACATACAAATAGTTTCTTTTTTAGGATTTTGTATTTCCTAATGAGTATGTTTAGGATAAACACATTATCCACAGTGGAATGATCATTCCGGAAACCATGTTGAGCATTGTCAATAAGCTCATTGTCTTCCAGGTATGTCACAATACGATGGTTTATAATGGAGAGAAATAGTTTGCTAGGCAATTCCTCTGTAATTATTGACGTCAGAGTTATCTCCCTTCTCATGTATAGGAACCAAGAATAATTTTCCCCAGTCATCTGGAAAATGTCCAGACTCTTAAGATTATATTGAATAATTTTAGAAAATGGTCAATGAGGCAGGGAATAGAATTTTTCAACATTTCATTCAGTATTAGATCAGGCCCATTAGATTTATTCGTTTTAAGTTTTTTAACCGCTGTTCTTATTTCTTCTGCTGTGATAGGTTCATTCAGTTGTTCGTTACTATCATTGTTTTCATCAGTACTGAGTGAATTATTGATGACATTATGGAATTCATGAGTATTACCACGCAGATTAGTGTTTTGTTGGAGGAAATACTCATGCCACTTCTCTAGTGTAATAAGATCTGCAGACTCTGTTGGAGAATCATTAGTAAGGGATTTTATCAGTTTCCAGTACTCTCTTGGATTAGTGTCCTGAAGATCATTCAACTTTGAAAAAAAAATTATTCTCTTTCCACTTCCTCAATTTTTTGTATAGCTTTCGCTTCGCATAGAAATCGTGTAAGATTTTACGGTCATACGGTGAAGACCTATGACATTGCCAGGCTGACTGCATGTTCCGCTTGAGTTCTAAACAGTCATTATCAAACCATTTCTTTCTTTTACGAGGTTGCTTTTTTATACGTACCCGTCGTAAAGATTTATCAGCCGCTGATAGTAAAATTTTAGAAAAGTCTGATGTGGCTTGTTCAACATCCAATGATGAGGTACATGTATAAGAGTGCATAAGAAATGCATTACTAGCTGACCTTGCTTCTATATCGTACCTTAAGGAGTTGGAGAATAGTTCAGTTGATGAGTCGTTCCAAACATACTTATATAATGGTAATCTTCCCACACAGTAGTGGGAGTCTACGTTGGATTGATCAGCAGTTGAGTGACATGTATCAATAGCATCCTCATTACTGTTCGGAGATACCCATGCTGCCATATTAATATTAAGGCGAACAAGACAATGGTCGGATAAATAAGAAAGAGGCATTACATTTAGAGAACAAACATCTGGGTACTTCAAAGGATCAACTAAAAAGTAATCAACCATACTCGAACCATTGTGAATATAGCAAGTAAAATTCCCAAATGTATCCCCAATACATCTTCCATTGAGTATTCATATGCCAGTATTTTGACAAAGCTGGGACAGTGCTCTACCAAAGTGGTTAACATGCCTATCCTGGTTATTTCTCTGTATAGGGATATTATTATCATGTACATTGCTCAGTGACGGTAGAGGACAGTGCCTTGATGTGTTATCTAATGGTGTCACATCAGGAAGCTGTGCAGATCTAGAGTTAAACCCTATTCACTCACCCTAGAGTTCAGATCACCACATACTATTACATCACCAAGTTGTTGATATCGTGCGATATCTTTTTCTAATATGTCAAAAGGATCATATGATATTTTCACCCATATATCTGATCCTTCTGGTGGGATGTAGACTATTCCCAAGAAAATATTCTTATTCAATTTAAGATAGTTGGCAGACAATTTTATCCATATAATATCACCATCATGATCATTGAGTATTGTAATGGCACAAGCATATTCTTTTTTATACATGAAGGCAATTCCTCCTCTATCGGCTCTGATATTTTGACCTGTTCTAGCAATACATTTTGTGATATAACCGGGAAAACAATTTTCAAAGACTTCATTTTCGACTTCACTGGGAGTCACCCAGGATTCAACTAATGCGATAAAGTCACAACCATCAAACATGTTCATAGTGTCAGTTCTCATATGAGACTCACAGGAAGACCTTGAATGTTACAACAAGCTATCTTATATGACTTATAGTTTGTCATGATATGACTCAGAAAAAACAATAGAATATCTATAACTAATACACCAAAATATGACAAAGGATATATCCAAATTAAACTATGACTAACCAAATTAAATGGTAAACCGATATAATGCTTGAGCGAAGAGGCACACAAAATGGATGCTATAGCTTTTGTGCCTTGACTATAATCACAACACAATATGATAAGACTGTGCCAAATGACAGTGCGCTTTCAAAGTAAAGCACAATAAAACCACTCATCAATAATTTAAGCCGTGCACATGTAAACTTCTGACTAGAAAGAATGAACAGATGAATGATCTAAATGAGGAGTCATACTTATAGATCACAAAGACGAACAGCACTGAATCAGTTGAGACATAGTACCACACAAAGTTAGAGACTTTAGTGACCTTTCAGCCACATCTGTGGTCCCATTTGGCCCCAGGGAAAGGACCATGGCCCATTATTGGTCATATTGTGGAATGTTGGGGATCCATATGAATTGTACCCAGTGGTGAAAGGGAAGCCCCAGGGAGCTGCAGTATAATTTGCAGCTGACACGGTCTGTGGCACCACTGATGGCATAGTATGGGGAATTGCAGACATGTAATGCGGCACAGCTGGCATGGTAGGGGGAACCGGTGGCATGGGTTGAGGGACCGCAGGCATGTGATGAGAGGTAGATATCGCCATTGGGGCAGATACGTCTGCTGATGAACAGAGAGGGGCACTCACAGAGTTTGCAGACAAGGTGTTCTCATTCTGTGGCACAGCCAAGGAAGGTAGCTGAACATCTTTTGTTACCTCGAGATCTGTACGGTGATTCATTGATGACTCACTTTGATAGCATAACGTAGGGACAGGAGCCTGATTGGCTGACGTGACTGTTGACACCCTGGCCTGTTCCTGGTTGAGGGACGGGGATACAGAGGCCGGAGTAAAATTAGGATTTGGATGAGTATTGAGTGAAGGCACAGTAACTTCTGATTTCCCGTTTCCAAATCGTGAAGCCCACTTCCTGCGTGTCGTAACCTTTGGTCTGATGATATCCATTACTGACCTGGCTAGCAGTGCAGAACCCGTCTCGTTCAAGTGAGTGAGATCGGCATACAAGTAATCTTTTGGCTTGTCATTTCTGTCCACAAAGAATGGCAATGTTTGTGGAATTTGGCTCCTATTACATCACACATTTCCTCAATTATGTTGTTGATCTGTATAATGTTACTGTTGTATTTAGGAGCAAGCTTTCCCCTGCGAGGAAGCAGATCCAAGAATGTAATGGAAGCTGATGGAAATTTCTCCCGAGATAAGGAAATTAGCTTCTGTAAATCTTCTCTCGTTTTGGCGAATGATGCACCATCACCACAATCATTGGAACGAACCATATACGTCACAGTGAGAGTTTCTTTGTGTATGGCTAAGGACATGATAAAATCTGTCATGTCTTCGACACTAGCTCCAGGCAATGTTCGAATTTAAGTGGCCCTAGTATTGTCTATGCGTTTACTCACTAGACCTTTAACCATAGAGCTCCCAGCAATCAGATTTGTACATGGGGCAGCAAGGCCAGGCCCCTTGTACTTGAAACTCCCTGGCTCATTAATCAGTGTATTAGGGGATTCAACTTCAACAATATTTTCAGTCTGCTCTACACTTTGCAGTACAGTATAGTAATTTTGTACAGACATATCAGGTGACAGCATTTCACTACTAGTGTGATCATCATTTTTGTTGTTGCTGGCTGCCAGTTCTGTCACAGATTTTGCAGGGGAATCCTTAACTTCAGTTGTGTCACAATGACTCACTTGATTACTACCTAAAGTTGAACCTTGTGAGAGTCGACCAAAGAAGCCTTGATGTGATTGTTCAAGAAATTTAGTTTTCTTTTCTAGTTTGTTTCACCGATCTTTCAAAGTCGTAACTTGATCTTTCAACATATTGTTATCATTTTTTAGAGTTTCCATGACCATTTCACTGTCATCCATGAATGACTTGAATTCCTCCATTTGTTGTTTCATTTCGTTTGTCATTCGTTGTTTGGCGTCTAGCATCTCTGCTCGCATGATATTAATTTGCGAGTCCACATGCTTTGTCAGAGCGTCACACTGGTGTTTATTTGCTGGCTGTACTTCATTAACTTGGGAATCAATGTTATGGAGCCGCGTTTCTATAACATGAACATCTAGGACGGCAGCTGATTCAGGCATCCTTGTGTGCCCCACAGATTTGGTGCGTTTATGTTTACTCATTGCTGGCCGCTTTTGAGCTTGTTTAGGAAGTCGGTTTTTCACACCAGAAATACTTTTCCCTTGGTGTTCAGTTGAGCTGTCAGCATTCGTACTCTTGCATGGAGACACATTTATCACAGATGTAGTAGGTAATACGCTAGTGTTTACGGTAACCACTTGGGGAACTGCAAGCGTTGTCTGCACTGTCGAGGGAACACACTCTAATGCCGCCGTACTGGTACATGCTGTTATGGTGACCGTACATGCTGGTACAGCATTCTCAAAGAGAGCCGTGTCTACCCGCGGGAGACCAAAGCGACTCTCATGTAAACTGGTGACATTTTGAATCTCCAATCTCAAAGCGAGGCAGCATGACATCACTCGCTCGACCGGGACTATTCATTCTCAAAGAGAGCCGTGTCTACCCGCGAACTACTTCCTGTATTAGATAGCTCGCTTTCACGATCAAGTATACATACCGACAATAATTTGTTCGCGATTGATATCCTCCGAAACGGAAAGAGTCATTTCCCAATTATATAGCCCACGTTATGTTTAGCAATTCGCTTCTAACTCGGCGGAGTCAGCAGGTCAATGACAAGCCGGATACAGACGAAAAATCATACGCCGCCTACTCACCCCCCAAATTTTTGGGGAATGGATCCCATTTACCCGTGAGACTCTTTCTCGCAGTAGGGAGTCTCGCGAGACGAGAATGGCTGGTACAGTTGATAGTGCTGCCACTGTCAGGGGAGCACACTCTGATGCCATGGTCGTGGAGACTGACCTTGACAAGGTACATGCATTCACAGATGTTGGCACTGATGATGTCGAAGCATATCCATGTACATTCATATTCATGACAATTTGCGCAAAGTTAGCTCTGTCAACAAGCAGGGATTCCACGAGCTGCATGAGCTTTTTCGCCTCAATGTCATACCATAGGCGAACACCTTTTCCCTGGAACATTATGCGATTACTGGTACGGTACACATGTAATGTTCCCAGATGTTGTTATCTGCTGGTAGATTTCTTAATTGAGAGCTCAATTTTATCTTCTACTATGACAGTTTTATCCTTGTCAAACACCTCTGTCCAGTTTGCAAATACACTATCATCATTCTCAGATATTTCCCAATATCGATGGTATATTGCCGCACGGTGTAGTTCAAAGTCCACAGTGTTGAGAACGATGGTCGCACATTGAGGCTCACCTTGAGAGTTACAGTTTTTCCACTGCATGTCAAGCAGGCTGGTACTGGCACTGTCTGATAGGACATGTTTGATTTTATTCTGCAAAGCCTTCTTTTTGTTCAGAGAATAGTCTCTAGTTTCCTGTTTGGGCCTGCATGGCACCCCCGAACACTCATAATTCCGAGTGTTGAGTTGTTGTTGTTGTCGCCGCCATCGATAACATGCTGTTGTTGTCGTTGTTGGCGCCATTTTCACTGGCTTGATTCACTTGGCTTTTTTGCGAGGCTTGATAGAATGTGGTAAACTAATATGGCATTTCCCACTGACCGTTATATTTTTTAAACACGATCCCCGAGATGTATATTTAGAAACCGGACACACATTGTCTCTCCGGTGTCAGGACATTTCGGCATGCGACATTTTGGCACACGACATTTCGGTAACGGACATTTCGGCACGCGACATTTCGGCACGCAGTATGGTGATATAATATTGAAATATGGCAATTTTAATAATAATTTAGCTATTATTTAATAATAATTTAGCCTGTAAAAAATGTTGCCGAAATGTCGCGTGCCGAAAAGTCGCACCCTTCACTTTGTGCCGAAATGTCGCATGCCAAAATGTCGCGTGCCGAAATGTCGCATACCGAAATGTCGCGTGCCGAAATGTCGCGGATCCGTCTCTCCGACATAATGATCTCATGTTTCTACAGAATTACACAAATGACGGAGCTCAAGCTCTGTTTACTGCAATTCAAAGTGAAAGCACCCAGGTCGTGGGGAATTACCTCTCAGTACAGTATTAACGTACAACACAATTTCGTAAACCCGCATAATATAGACCAAAACATTAAACACTATACGCAGACCGACAACATATGTAGTGTCCATATATATACCGTTAATCTGAATTCCGTTTAATTCTACTGTTTAGGGGTAACACTTGTCAGTACGTATACATGTATTGAAATGAATTGCGGCCACTTGTTCACGGATTTCACGAGAAGGATATCCGGTATAAATGGCTCGTCTGTATCCCCTGTCTCCTGTCTCATTTCTATGGAAAAGATTGGGGACAGCTGGGACTCTTACAAATCTGGCGGTTGACCTGTCCCTGAATTAACCCTAACTGGCCCGGCCGATTTGGGGTGCAACGCATTCTGGGGTGGGGGTGGGGAGGGGGGCGGATAGTGCCCCCCTATATATTTTCTCTACCACTAAGGCTAGAGCGCTGAAACTTACCACACAGTATCTTTGGTTCAAGCTCTACCGGGAAATGTAAAAAAAAAATCCAAGAGGGTCACCATGATGACGTCATCTTATCGGAAGCCATTTTTCTGCCTTTTTTGGGTCGATTTTTCGAAATTGTCATTTTTTCCGATTTTTCTCTTGAAAAAAATTCAAATAAAATATAGAATTATTAGTTTAATGTTAGATTCAGCGGCAGGTTAAAGATTAGTTAGAAAGAATGTGCCGAAACATACAGGGAGATACAATCCGTCGCGGAAGACATCTGATCATATTACACCGGTCATCGAGGGCAGTTGCGGTATTTGCTCTGTATATTGCTGAAATAAATTCACTTATAAATACTTATGTGTCGTCTTTAGAAGAATGTACATGTATCACCGTAAGATGATATGAGATCGATTGTCTCTCGTGTAGCCTACTCTGTCCAGTAAGGTATGTGCTTGGTTGGCTCTTACGCGCTTTTGTCTGTCCTCGGCATTTCAGCATACTGATTCAACTCGTAAAAAGCTTTAGTCCAGGGGCGTCGTCAGGGGGGGGGGTCGTCAGGTGCGAACGACCCCCCCCCCTTGGACGCGCCGAAAAAAAAAACAGAAGAAAAGCCAAAAACAAAAACAAAAACAGAGAAAACAAAAACAAAACAAAATAGCAAAAGGGAAAAGAAAGAAATAAACAATGGGTTTTCCACGACTTTCCGTTTTATGGCAACGATTTGGTGTAAGACTCACGAAATATAATTGACAAAGGATCTGCTGCAAGTTGTATTGTCAGTCTTTTGTCCAGGATATTAGCTTTTCAATGGGAGGTCTTACACCAAAGCCTTGCCCGTTTTATGGTCATAAAGTGGATTATGAAGGAGCTGTAGCTCTATTCATGAGACTCCACCCTCGACGGATACTGCAGGGGAACCCTCGACGGATAAAGCAGGCGAATTTACTATTCAATTAATCATTAACACTATCTCGTGTGTTTTATTCCTTCTGCTCGATGCGTGTGGATTTGATAGTGAAGCATCGTTGGCGAAGTGCAAAACGGGCAATAAACTGAAAGCTGTATATGCATAAGCTTTGTTGAAGGCTAGACTACATTCGTGATATTTCATTTCCGGAAAATATATCAGTTTAATTTTTTTCTGGTCAGTATTTTATCATGGCCACGTTCTAATGAGTGATATTAGTTTCATTTTTCTAGTCAGTATTTCACCATGGTCACAAGATATAGTCCATGATACACAGTTTGATATTCTACACAATATTATTGTGGTATTTTCAGCAAAAGTTTAATGTTCACAGTCATGAAATGACATATGGATCGTAAAGTGGTATGATGTTTAGTTGTAATCATTTTAAGAGGGTTACAGTGGCGTCGGAAGCGCAGGGGCCAGCCCCCTCCCCCCCTCCCCCCGCCCCCCCCCCCTTCCACTTTTGATTTAGGGGGCCCCGAATATCTTTTGCCCATCCACTTTTCAGCATCCCTAACTGACCATGTCCCCACATAAAAATTACAGATAGAGTGCCAGGACGTGTGGTGGTGTGTTATAGGCCCGTTTTGTTTGTGTCAAACCAGGATGTCAAATGCAGTCCGGCATATTCTTCAATATCGATGCGGGTTTATGCGAAACAAATGTGAAAACAGAACCATAAATCTATATAAATTGTGTTCAGATTTGTTTCCGGGAAAACGGGTAAAACGCATCGACGGTAACCGGAGACCTCGGAGCTTCCGGGGCCTAGGCGGTTCCTGGACCCTCGCCTGTCAGGCTGTGAGGATCGCTCATTTTAGCTTTGTGTAAATGAATCGCTATTGTATTGGTTCTAATGTTCCATGATGTAAAGGTCATCGTTTTTTCATGTGTTTTTTTTTATGTGATAAATATAGCTAAAAAGTCAAATGGATTCAGGCATGAAGTATGATTTTTTCAATATCGATGAGTGCTTATAAATGCGAAATATACGTGAAAATAGAACCATAAATCTGCATACATTACGTTCGAATTTATTTCTGGGAAAAACTCTTAGAACGCGTCTCTGGAGATCTGGAACTTCGGAGCTCGTGGACCCTCGCCTGTTGGGCTGTGAGGATTTCCTTGTTTTATCTTTGTGTGAATGAATCGTATCTGTAGGCATATTGGTTTCCCTCTCAAAAACTAAAAGTTATCGTTTTGTATGATTTAAATATAGCTAGAACGTCAAATGGATGAAGGCATGAGGTGCGATGTTTTCAATATCGATGCATGCTTATAATTGCGAAAAAAAATTGTGAAAATAGAATCATAAATGTGCATGCATATGATCAGTTTTATTTCCGGAAAAACGTTCAGAACGCATCTCCGGCAATCTAGGACCCCGGAGCTTCCGGTGCCCAGGCGGCCCCTGGACCCCAGCATGTTGGGCTGTGATATTGGTCCCCCACTTTCAATTACGTTCCGACTCCACTGGGTTAGCCTACAAGGTATATCGGCCCAAAGCATTATTATTGTGTTTTCAAGGGGACAAGAGAATAAAATATAATACTGAATTTGACAAATGACGTGTTAGTTTAATTGTTGGAAATCGCTTAGAATGCATATCAGGCCATCTAAGATCCCAGAGCTGTATAATATAACCCTAAATCTGTATACATTATGTTCAGATTTAATTCCGGGAAAACGCTTAGAACGCATCTCCGGCGATCTAGGACCCCGGAGCTTCCGGGGCCTAGGCGGTCCCTTGACCCTCGCCTAAAGTGCTAGGATAATCGACCCCCCTTTGAAAAATCCAAGCGAATAGTAAGAAATACGTAACTTGTGTCTAATTCCGCTTAACCCGGGGCTAGGGGCCGTATGAATCCATGTACTTCTAGATCCTCGTGGTGCTCACATGAACATGTACAATCAAAGCGTGACTGAGATACATCATTCTCTAGATGACTACTTTACAACGAATATTATGGATTAAGAATACTGATCAGCGATACGGATTTGATATTTTTGTGTCCAATTCCGCTTAAGGTTACTGTATCGGGTCCCAGTTGGGTACGTGTACGTACCAAAATTTCGCTTAATTACCGGGCATTGCTTTTTTGTATCCATACAAACTATACATTTTCTGAAAGCTCTTGATTCAAGGTATTTAGATAAATGAACAACTTTCTCGAATTTGTTACAAGAATCGATTTGTTTGAAGATAAATGATGTCATTTGCCACTATAGTCCTCAAAATCACGCGCTAATAACTCTCTCAGTAGGGACCGTATGAACCCATGTACTTCTGGGTCCTCATGGTGCTTATATGAAGAGCCACAATCAAAGCGTGACTGAGATACATCATTCTCTAGATGACGACTTTACAACGAATATTATGGATTAAGAATACTGATCAGCGATACGGATTTGATATTTTTGAAACATCATGATGTCTTGCCGGCATCATTGAAAACCGTTGACCGCTTCTCTCTTGGAGGAAACTAGCCTATGTTTTTGTATACTGTTATATGGAATATGGAATAGGTCTTTGGACTATGGACGCGGATATTCTTTAATGGACGACGGCTGACTTATGAATGATGGAACAGACGCTTGTAATTCTGTTTGCCCAGGAAACGAATTGATGCCATAATTTCCTGAAAGAATCGGTCTCTAATCAAGCCAATGTTGTTCAGTATAATCCCCCTCTACCGCTTATTTCATCGGTAGCTTCTTGTCGATAAGAAATAACCCTGAAATAACATTACTTCCACCTTAATGAAGCCATGATGCTGTCGCTGGTATATCAAATTCACGCTTTCGTTGTAAGGTATCTATTAGTCGAAATCCCATAACTCTAGTCCCTGCCATTCGCGAGATATTGGCTATTTCCGGTTTTGATGGGGTAACTTCCGGTTGACCTACTTCGTTCGTGAATACAACCCTATTCTATTCAAAACTCTCGGGGAATTCCCTTTACCTGGTTTCCTCACACTGACGCCATTCTGTACACTCAGTCATAGGGATTAAAGGCCACATGAGGAAAATCAGGCTCCCATGTTTAATAAGGAGATTGGACAAAATCATCTATATAGATCCGATGTACTAGTGGCGTACAATTAATCCTTATCCGTCAGTGTAACATTTACAGCCCATACTTATGCCCCGATAATAAATACAAACGAGATATATTCCTGTAAATATTCGTAACGACCGCCATATCATTTTCAAGCCGAATTAACCAATATGGTGACGTCATTTTCATCTCGGCCTGTGAAGGTCCTAGGGCAATCTTTTGGTGTTGTTTATTCCTGTAAATACTGACGCAAATACCGAGGCATTGTATGAGCAATAAAGGAACTGGAGTAGGAAAGTCAATGAGATATGTTATTCCGCCATTTTCCTTGAATATTGTAAGCTACTTGTTACGTCTAAATGATAATAGAAAAACACAACAGAAAGAAAATTTTTGTAGTCGAGTATTCACAATCAAATATTTATTTACAATACTAAAATCATATATAAATTAAGCTAGGTCAATATAGCAAATAATTGTCAAATAAAGTCCTAATGTTCAATGTTATCCCGGTATTAGAGTCCGTATTAACGTGCTAATCTCTATACAGTCCGTGCCGACGTGCAGAAATCGCGTTCCTGTATTTTTATAGTCCACAACGCTCAGCTGTTGTCCAGTTTCCGTCAGATAACACAACGGCCAAACACATAAAAGTAGTCCAACAGGAATATATATTCCAGCAGTCAGTATAATCTCAGGCAAAGGTAATGTTCACTAGGTAAAGCACTCAGATATAAGCCGTCTGAATCTCCTCCCGATCACTAAACGTCGAGCTTCCACCGGTATAGCAATGACGTAAGATTTACCCCAGATACGACAACAACAACTTCTAGAAAGCTCCAAATAATTAACCCATATAACTGTATATACAAGCGTATGGATGTGCAGATGGCGCTGTGCAAATGGCGCCACGACCTAATTAACATTATCATCTTACTTATGAAAACAAGTGAATTGCGATCACTGGATACAGTAATTGGCAACGATGAAGAAGTAACATAAACATCAAAATGTTGTAAAGCCAATATCATTGCCAAACATTCTTTCTCAATTGTAGAATAATTTCTCTGATGTTTGTCAAATTTACGTGAAAAATAACATATAGGGTGATCCACACCATCTATACCTTCTTGTAACAAAACGGCACCAGCAGCAACATCACTAGCATCTACAGCCAGTTTAAAAGGTGAACCAAACTTTGGTGCTGAAAGAACTGGTGCGCTCTTGAGTATGGCTTTCTGTTTTTCAAAAGCTGATTCACATTCATCGGTCCAAGCAAAAGTTACCCTCTTTCTTAAGAGTCGAGTTAAAGGTTCAGTAATACCTAAAAAATTTGGAACAACATTCCTGTAGTAACCATACAAATACAAGCGTCTAGTCCATCATTCATAATTCAGCCGTAGTCCATTAAAGAATATCCGCGTCCATAATCCAAATACCTATTCCATATCCATATAACAGTATTAGCACCAAATTCAAAAAAGACAATCATAGTATACATAAACATAGGCTAGTTTCCTGCAAGAGAGAAGTGGTCAACAGTTTTCAATGATGCCGACAAGACATCGTGATGTTCCAAAAATATAAAATCCGTATCGCTGATCAGTATTCTTAATCCATAATAATCGTTCTAAAGTCGTTATCTAGAGAATGGTGTATCTCAGTCACGCTTTGATTGTGACTGTTCATATGAGCACCGTGAGGATCTTGAAGCACATGGGCGCATACGGCCCCTAGCCCCGGGTTAAGCGGAATTAGACACAAGTTTCGAAACGTAACGCCATAGATCTTGCACGCTACGTTCGTATTTTGCTATCGGCATGCGATATGTATCGCCAAATTTGAGAAACTTTGGAGGAATAGCCCTGTTTTACAAGTTTCTGCAACAATGTTTTGTGACGTTGATTGAAATCGTCACAATTAACACGGGATCTAGCAAATGCTACTAGGCGAGATATGTATACGCCATATGCAGGTCCCACTGGAATATTACTGTCCAGAAAGGGATAGTTTACGATGTCGAAATTGTAATCATCTCTTTTGTCATAAAGTCGACGAGCGAGAATGCCAGCTTCATTGTTGTAGAGATATAGATCTAGATCCAGCCATACCCAAGAAACGCATCAGTTGTCTCTTACATGTTGGTCTTCGAAATAGCGAGATAGCACTGATCTTAGCATCTACAGGCTTTACCTGGCCATGACCTACAACATGACCCAATAATGTCACACATGCATGACCAAATTCACTTTTTCCAAGGCTGACTATCAGCTTGGCGTCACTCGGTCGATTGAACAGTGCGCGAATTCTCTGTAGATGATCTTCTCATGTATCGCTGTAGACAATGACTTCATCAATGTAAGTCTCACATCCTTCCAAACCGGAAGTAACACGGTTGATGAGACGCTGGAACGTGGCTGGAGAATTTTTCATTCCAAATGGCATAACTTTGTACTGGAACAGACCCTCTGGAGTGACGAATGCTGATATATCCGTCGCATGATCTGTCAGTGGAACTTGTCAAAATCCTTTCAGAAGATCAAACTTTGACACGAACCTGGCGGTTTCCACTTTGTCAATGCAATCGTCAATGCGTGGAATAGGGAATGTGTCTGTTTTTGTCAATGTGTTCACCTTTCTGTAGTCAGTACACATCCTGTAACTGCCATCTGGCTTTGGAACGACGATACAAGGTGAACTCCAGTTATTATTACTTGGTTCAATGAAGTCATTGTCCAATAAATAATGAATCTCTTTTTTCAGGTAGTTTTGTTTAATGGGATTCAAACGATATGGGTGCCTACTTCACTGGATTAGAATCTCCGACATCGACGTCATGTGAAATTGTATCATTCCGAGTAGGAAAGTCGAGAAACAAATGTTCATATTGACTGAGCAGAGTTCGAAGTTCTTGCTGACTCGAGATGACATAACTTGGAATCCAAATTGAGTAGAATTTCAGATTTCTGTAATTTCGCCGCTGTCATGGGATCTTCACGAGTGTCATTATTATCAGGGTCAGAACTAACTACACTTACAGGCTGTACAGTACTGTTAGTGCTATCTCTGTCTATGTAAAACTTTAACATATTTACATGACATAACTGTTTGTGTTTACGCCTGTCAGGAGTCTGAACTACATAATTAAGGTCACTTAGTTTCTTTTCAATGACATAAGGGCCATAATATCCAGGAATAGGCCGAAAAGCCAGAACCTTCTCACCAGGTTTGAACTTCGTTTAAGGACATGTTTATCATAGGTTATTTTCATACCTTTCTGAGCTGACTTTAAATTTGACATGGCCAAATCACGTGCTTTGGTCAACCTGGTGCGAAAGTCCGACACATATTGTAAGAGACTACATGAGGCAAGATCACTGTCTAGGAACTTTTCCTTCAGCAGTTTAAGTGGTTCGCTAACTGTATGACCAAAGACTAATTCAAATGGACTGAAGCCTAAAGACTCTTGAACAGAATATCTAACAGTAAACAATAACAAATGTATGCCTTCATCCCAGTCTTTCTCAGTGTCAAAACAATAAGTCCTAATCATGTTCTTGGCTTTCTGGGTGGTATGCAGATGATTTGTACTGCTTTATTCTCATTTCATGCATGGCTTGTTGAAAGATTCCTGACATGAAATTAGATCCCTGATCAGACTGAACAGACTGGGGTAGGCCGACAAGTGTGAAAAACTTAACTAAGGCCTTAACAATAGTTTTAGCCTGAATATTCCGTAAAGGAATGGCCTCAGGGAACCTGGTTGAAGCACACATGATTGCTAACATGTATTGATTGCCTGACTTAGTTTTTGGTGATGGACCGACACAATTTATAATCACCCTACTAAAGGCTTCCCCAAATGCAGAGATTGGTTGTAGAGGGGCCTTTGGTATGGTTTGGTTTGGTTTTTCTACCATTTGACATGTGTGGCATGATCTACAAAATTCCGCAACATCTTTCTTTAAATTTGACCAATAGAAATGATTTAGAATTTTGGCCTGAAAGAGGTGTTTCATGGGCTAATATGAGGATATCTAAACGATATGACTTTGATACCACAATCTGATACTTAACTGCCCACTCATCATCAGGTGACACATCTGGCAGTCGCCATTTGCGCATAAGAACACCATTCTTACAAAAAGAACACACAGGTTCTTGGGTTACATCGCACTCATCTACTGCCCTGTCAAATAACCTGGAAATGTCCTTGTCACTATGCTGTTCATTAACCAGCTGTGATGTTGAAATTTTGTCATTAGAACTTTCCACTTTGCTACCAAAATGTGGCTTATCAGCCTCATCATTTAAACACACAAAGGTGTCGGCCAAACAAACGTCATCGATGATGTGATCCTTAAGAGACTTTTCATACTCCTCAGCCAATTTACTCATGGCTCTACTAACTGCACAAGCAGGATACAAACTTTGAATTTCGTATTCAACTGGATCATGAATCTGATCCAAACAAGACTTGTCAGTTACAATCGGGTTAACCCTGACCTTATCTCCCGCAAGATCATTGCCAGGAAATAATTAATCACCCTCAAATGGTAAATTTCCTTTAATTTCGACCGTAACAGGTCCAGAAATCAAGTCGGAAGACAGTTGAATGTTATGGAGCGGAACGGGTGTGTAATTTACAGAATCTATCCCTTTAATCAGGACATTACTGCCTGCAGAGGAAGAATAAGAAAACGGCAAAATATCTGCCAACAAAAGAGATTGGGCCGCACCCGTGTCTGGCAAAATCTTCACAGGAGTAGCATTAGAAAACCACTTTAAAGTGACACAAAACCATTATGGATAAATGGTTCCAAAATCTCCATAACAGGATTTGGAAAAACTGTCAACCTTATCCTTGATAGAACTAATAGGAACAGTGTCCTTGGTCATCTTAACGTCATATACATTATGAACGTCACTAACCTGCTTGGGTACAGATCTTGAAGTGAGGAAACCACTAGGCTTTTGAAAGGCTTGATCTTGTCTTCTTTTCAATTTAAAACAATTAGCCATCAAATGGCCGTCCCTCTTACATTAGGTGCAAACGGGAGACTTATTTTGAGTGTTAAAAGTGGTTGACTGAGACTTTGTGTTTGACCTTTGATCTTTGCAACTGGGGTTAAAAGTTTTAGGCCTTGAGAAAGAACTGGATTTGTTACCCGAGATGTTAGACTGGAATGAACTTGGCTTGAGCATACAAAGCTATCACCATACAAAGCTAGATTCATAGGTGGTTCTAGAGGCTGCACCACCAAGCTTCTTTCAACTCTGTTGACGAGGGCCCTTCAGGAGGTAAAAGCATTTTGCCAAAGGTATTGCGCCACTATTTCTAAAAACTCTGGCGTAGAATGTATGTGGATATTGAAAAACTCACAATTACAAGCGTCTAGTCCGTCATTCATAATCCAGCCGTCGTCCATTAAAGAATATCCGCGTCCATAATCCAAAGACCTATTCCATTTTCCATATAACAGTATTAGCACCAAATTCAAAAAGACAATCATAGTATACATAAACATAGGCTTGTTTCCTGCAAGAGAAAGCGGTCAACAGTTTTCAATGATGCCGGCAAGACATCATGATGTTCCAAAAATATCAAATCCGTATCGCTGATCAGTATTCTTAATCCATAATATTCGTTATAAAGTCGTCATCTAAAGAATGATGTATCTCAGTCACGCTTTGATTGTGACTGTTCATATGAGCACCATGAGGATCTTGAAGTACATGGATTCATACGGCCCCTAGCCCCGGGTTAAGCGGAATTAGACACAAGTTACGAAATGTAGCGCCATAGATCTTGCACGCTACGTTCGTACTTTGCTATCAGTATGCAATATGTATCGCCAAATTTGAGAATGTCTTACGGAAGAACTTGATGCTAAAGGTCACACACCGTATAGACATGTATCCACATGGGATTTCTCGACTCTCTATGCCACAATCCCTCATCGGGACCTCATTGACCGTCTAAGTTCATTAATAGTATCCGTGTTCAAGAAAACTGATCGTAGATATATTAATGTCGGAAGCCATAAAGCATTCTTTAGCTCTACTACATCCAAGAGATATCATTCATGAGATGTTTCTTTGTTTATGGAGTTGCTTGAATTTCTCATTAAAAATATCTATGTGAAATTTGGCAAAACAATATATCAACAGCATATAGGTATTCCAATCGGTACTAATTGTTCCCCCTATTGGTTGACCTATATCTGTTCTCTTATGAATATGACTATATGCAGGCGCTTTCAAAAACCGATCCATTCATAGCCCGTTCCTTCTCATTCACCAAACGCTATAGACGATCTTCTCGCTGTGGATAATCGCTATATAAATGACGCAGTGAAGGATATATATCCACCTTCACTGGATTTGAAGGAAACTACAGATAATCCTACGGGCACATCGTATTTAGACCTATATCTCTATAAAAATGTCGAATGTATGACAAAAGAGATGATTACAATTTCGACATCGTAAACTATCCCTTTCTGGACAGTAATATTCCAGTGGGACCTGCATATGGCGTATACATATCACGCCTAGTAGCATTTGCTAGATCCTGTGTTAAAGGTGACGATTTTAATCAACGTCACAAACCATTGTTGCAGAAACTTATAAAACAGGGCTACACCACCAAGCGCCTTCACTCAAAGTTTCTCAAATTTGGCGACACATATCGCATGCTGATAACAAAATACGAACGTATCGGGCAAGATCTATGGCGTTACGCTTCGTAACTTGTGTCTAATTCCGCTTAACCCGGGGCTAGGGGCCGTATGAACCCATGTACTTCAAGAACCTCGGGGTACTCATATGAACAGTCACAATCAAAGCGTGACTGAGATACATTATTCTTTAGATGACGACTTGACAACAAATATTATGGATTAAGAATACTGATCAGCGATACGGATTTGTTATTTTTAGAAAATCATGATGTCTTGCCGGCATCATTGAAATCTGTTGACCGCTTCTCTCTTGCAGGAAACAAGCCTATGTTTATGTATACTATGATTGTCTTTTTGAATTTAGTGCGAATACTGCTTTATTGAATATGGAATAGGTCTTTGGATTATGGACGCGGATATTCTCTAATGGACAACGGCTGAATTATGAATGACGGACTAGACGCTTGTAAACGTATTGACAAATGATAATTTGTGTGTCACAGCGTATTCATCAGCAAATCGGGCTGTTTCATCTAAAGTGTTGGCATTGTTTTCATCAAAAAATGTTCTAATATCACCATGGATACACCTTTTAAATTCCTCTACTAGAAAAGCTGTCTAAGGTTTTCAAAGTTGTTGTCAATTTTAACCGAAGCACACCACCTATAAAATATCTGTTCTTTTGAACGAGCAAATTCTACATGAGTCCGTGAGTTTTCTTTTTCACAACTACGAAACTTTTGTCTATAGGCTTCAGGAACTAATTCCTAACCTTTAATGATTAAATCCTTCACTCTATCATAATTTGATGCTTGCTCTACCGTCAATTGAGTGTAAATGTCCCTTGCCTTTCCGATCGAAACACTTTGAAGAAGTAAACTCCAATTTTCGTTTGGCCAGTTTAAATTTTCAGCAATTTTCTCAAAATGCAGAAAATATTTATCAACTTCTTTTTCCTGAAATGGTGGGACGAGACGTATTTGACGAGCCGCATCAAATTTGGATTGTGATTGTACAGGTGCATATGCAGGAGGACTTGTTCGCGACTGTAACTCCATATGTTTTATTTCTAACTGAAACTGTCTTTCTTTCTCTTCCTTCTCTAATTTTTCCTCTTTTTCTAACTTTTCTCTCTCCAACTGAAGCTGTCTTTCTGTCTCTTTTCTCTTTCCTCTCTTTCTAATTCTAATTTCTTTAATTCCAGCTGATTTTGCAATTCTAATTTCTTTATTTCCAAATGATCAACTGTTTCCTCAGTTAAATCAAAATCACTTTCATCCCAAAGTTGTTTCCTAACAAAATGTTTAATAATGAGTTGCTTAATTTCTTGCTTTCTCCAAGATGTTTTAACTTTAATTTGTAGGTATTCAGATAGCGCGAACAAATCCTCTTTGCGTAGTTCGTCAAATTCCTCCTGACCAGGCTTTGAAGTAAACTGTTATGGGTCAAAAGACATGCTGAAAATATATTACTACTCGACTTCACAAATTCAAACAATGTATAAATTTATAACTACGTTGCAAAGCTGGAATGTAAACAAAGCTCCCGGACAGGCCCCCAATTACTGTTACGTCTAAATGATAATAGAAAAACACAACAGAAAGACAATTTGTGTAGTCGAGTATTAACAATCAAATATTTATTTACAATACTAAAATCATATACAAATTAAGTCAGGTCAATACAGCAAATAAATGGCAAATAAAGTCTTACTGTTCAATGTTATCCCGGTATATCTCTCAGAGTCCGTATTAACGTGCTAATCTCTATACAGTCCGTGCCGACGTGCAGAAATCGCGTTCCTGTATTTCTATAGTCCACAACGCTCAGCTGTTGTCCAGTTTCCGTCAGATAAAACAACGGTCAAACACTTAAGAGTAATCCAACAGGAATATATAATCCAGCAGTCAGTATAATCTCAGGCAAAGGTAATGTTCAGTAGGTAAAGCACCCAGATAGAAGCCGTCTGAATCTCCTCCCGATCACTAAACGTCGAGTTTTTTATACTTTTATCGGGAATTCGAGACTATTCAATCAAATCAAAAACTTCCACCGGTATAGCAATGACGTAAGATTTAACCCAGATACGATTACAACAGCTTCTAAAAAGCTCAAAATAATTAACGCATATAACTGTGTATACAAGCGTATAGATGTGCAGATGGCGCTGTGCAAATGGCGCCACGACCTAATTAACATTATCATCCGGGTCTCTTCGTATTTCGGCCATTTTAATTCACTTACGTTAAATCGGTCATGATTACGAGAAAATTCTATAATTACAATCACATAATAGAAGGTCAACAAGTCCACCTCAGTTCTGCTATTCTAGAACGATCTTCAGTGTCTAACTCTACACTGCAATACTATGACATACTTACTAAGGCACCCGCATTTTATTTTCAACACTACTGGTTTATAGTATACAACGAATATATGCCTCAGTATGTACAAAACGGGATTCAAATTGAGGTCACCATATTGATGAAGTCAGTTTGATGATATGGCGGTTACTACGAAGTAGGTCAGTCTGATACCGCGTTTGGACTTCAGATCGGGGCGTTACTGGGGATTGTAAATGTTACACTGGTCGGTAAGGATTAATTGTAAGCCATTTTGAAAGTGTAATCTGTACTTTTGCGAACAGTGGACGAATAGCTTCCTTCCATAGCGTTAGACACGACGCGCTATGTTAAACCTAGCTGCAACATACCGTGACGTGAACGTAAAGTGCAAACAAACTTTCGGTTTAAGTACAAATATTTTCATGGCAACCCAAATAGTGCATATGCTCGGTCGATATCCATATGATACATAGTATGCTTGACCTTAATATTGACCCAACTAGGTCGTTTTTGTGCACGTGATTTGTTCAGATCATTCGTGTACTAAAATCACTTTCACTATCGGATTTCGGCTTCGACTCAAACAAGCTCCAAATTACTACAGGCTGTGGTGAATCTATACACAAGAGAGTTTTTGCTTAATTGTCGTCAATTTTGAATTATGCTACATTGTGAACCATGTACCAATTATGACGGATGTCTGAGTAACACGAACTCTGCTTTCAGTGATTATCTGATTAACTCAACATCCCATACAAGCGGTTCTTTTCTATCCAGGTAGATCGGGCCGAAGTACCAATATACCGAAGAGGGAGACAGGGATCGTCCTCAGAACGTTACAATACTGCTTACATTCATTCTTATTGAGCCTCTGTTCTTGGCTCCGTGTTCCAACAATACACCTACTACGTTGACCCCAGTCTTCTCATAGTTTGTCGTTTCGCAAATAACCTCAACTGGATCACCGGTAGACCTATATATTTTAAGGTGTCGCATCAACTTGTCCTGATTGAATCTGCATTTACGAGATGGAATTCATGACAGAAATATTTCTTTGGATCATTATCGTGTCAATTTTTGGTTTTCTAATAGCTGTATGCTGTCCCAACAACGACTCTACGTCTAATCTCCAAGGTACGTAGTGCCCCCGTTAGAATTTCTACCCCATGCTCAAGAACGTGCGTACGATGTCCCAGTTTAATCCCGGGTTTATGGCAAGCCATTTCGGTATTTCATATGTTAAAAAGTTTATACAAGTAGTAGAGAAGGAGTGTCTCATGTATTACACTTGCCACCCAAATCCACATAGGTACCGCAATCCACCATCACCCACCGACCACTGTCATACGTCATTATCAATTTCTATTTGCATAGATTATTGTGCCAGGATATTAATAAATTATATACGTTATAATTTACCTAAATATATATATATGTATATAGTATAGATCTACATATGATATTATTAATAAACCTTCTGAATTCATACGTTAATCGTTAATAACGATTAAATAACACGGTATATATTTTAGGTTTTACATCGCTTTTACAAAAAGATGTTATTTCGATATATATATAGATATGTAGTACGGATTCATGTCAATAAAGTCTGCGAATCTGTACGTTAACCATTCATATATACGCTCTATATTGTAGGCTCCATATTAATTTTTACAAAAAGGCCTTGCAATCAGTGTATGGTGATACTTGGCTAATAATGACGCGGTAAATATTGATTATAATCTCGATGCACAGATAGAGGCGGTCATGTTACATAATTGTATTGATTTTTGTACCTGTCGATGTGAACGTATACGGTTGTATAGTGGTAACAGCTGTGATAGAATAAATAGCGATGGCACGGTTTGAATATAGGAGGGCGTTTCAATTATAGCCTTCATGAGTTATTTCAATCAGTGTATGGTGACATTGGATTTTGAATGTTATATTCTTATATTTACAGAACGATATCGATTGAGTTAGGGTATGTAATTAACGATCAACTTATAGTGGGAGTTGAAAGGGTATACCGTGAAATAAATCATTATTTGAGAACCGCTTTCGAAATATATAAGAGTAATAGTATTCAATTTATATCTTACTTCGGAATGGCGAATTTACTGAAAAATACCATCGAACCTAAAGAATCGTCCGTAAGTATTACAATTTTATTACGACTTACTCACCGACAATACTGATATGTTTAATCACACGACTTTGTCGATATAATGATGTACATAGTGAACGGCGTTGTAAATTATCTAAAATTCGATTATTGCCGAGTTCCATATAATGATCGCTCACTTTTAATATCTCAATTGTATGTTTTTACAGGATAATAACTCTGTATGGGCTGGATTCGTACGAGAAAATGCGAACATTTTAGGTAGTTCCGGTTGGCCCAGTTTGGAGAATGTATTTGCCGTAGATGCGGTCGTTGAAACACGAACGGTTTATAGTGACGATGACTGGAATGCGGGTATAGGAAGTCCGACAACCATTCTCCTAAATGATTCCTCTTCACTTCCGGAGATTAAAACACGCAAATGTGTGGAATAATTATCCCGTTTATTCTCGCCCAGAGTTTACAAAAACTGTAACCAGTCATTAGGCGTTGAAGTTTGTGGTAGATTTCGGCCTATTTTATGCAGAGAGTGCGCGTGTTTCGCCCGTCAGAGCTCATTCGGGGTTAATATTTTGTCCAACTTGTTGTAGTTGTAAGCTTTGCGATGATTGGTGAATGAAACTTTCCAAATAATCAAAACCCATAATAACTGCCACACCTATCTATGGATGGTATATTTATTATCATTGAATACCAGATGTGACCGACCATCATCCATATAAAGTCATATCGAAACGGCTCTGGACGGCGGCTGAAAGAAAGAAGAACACAACTTCGGTTGTTAAAGTTCAAAGTATATATTTATTTATTTATACAAATTAATTGATTTAGTAGTGATCGTTTCAAAACGAAAATACAAGCTGAGCAATCCTAGTACCCAAACGTCAATTTCATTTCCATAACCCTGTGAAAGAGCTGAGGGTATATCGATAACGAATGCAACGGTACGCCCTGGTGGCGAAATCTTCAAATCAGAATGTTTGATCGGTTGTCTTGTGTATTCGCGCGGTAAAAGTCTGTTTATTAAGTATTTACGCATCTCAGTGGCAGATTCTTCCGCTTCATCGTTTGATAAGTCGTCTTCCTCACGCATCCGTTTCTTAGTCACCATTACTTTCTGATGAATCGGGTGCTTCCGTAGTTTTCTCCATAACCTTAAATTACGGACGTAGATATTTCGGAGCCTTGTCTGTATTCTGGAAAAAAGCTTGTCATATGCCAGCTGATGCGCAATTGGTTCATCCATTCCGTCTTCTTCGTAAACTTCCGCAAGGTCGTTTATATCGGATTCATGATCATCAATCGCTTTATCCGCGAAGAGATCCCACAAACACACGTCATTCTCGACATCATCGTTATCACCAGCAGCGTCATCATCATCATCATCCGTAACTTCTCCGTCATCATCATCGTCACCATTACCTTCATCATTACCATCATTGTCATCATCATTATCATCATCATCGGCGTCAGTGGCGTCGGTATCATTTTGATCACCATGGTAGCCAAAAGTTTGACATCATCATCGTCACCATTACCTTCATCATTACCATCATTGTCATCATCATTAATATCATCATCGGCGTCAGTGGCGTCGGTATCATTTTGATCACCATGGTAGCCAAAAGTTTGACTTGAAGCACATTTATTACTACCGGAACTGAAAAATTCGTCCCCATGGACAATACTTCCGCCCGTATGGTAATACGATCATCCACATGCCGTAGGGTCACTCACCGTCATCGTATAGGGATGTTCTACTCTACTTGGTGGACCTATAGCAGAACTCGGTGGTGTTTCTTGTCTATGCATTAGTCGCATATGTTTGAGCATATTGTCGCGACGAGAGAGTGTCTTCTGACAGAACGGACATGTATTCGACATGGTTCCCGGTCAGAGGGCTGATACAGACTGAGGCTAATGGTGTACAAACGACCTTATATGACCAATCACTCACTCACTCTCATTAACTCGCTCACTCATTCACCCTCGTTAGTGCGTCCATGCGTTAAGACGGGCGTTGAGAACGCCTCACGGAAGTTGGGCATGCCTCAATCACTCACTCAGTCACTCACTCACTCTCACTGACTCACTCACTCACTCACCATCGTTAGTGCGTCCATGCGTTAAGACGAGCGTTGGGAACGCTTCACGGACGTTGGGCATGCCTCACTCACTCACTCACTCACTCATTCACTCACACACACCCTGACTGACCTACACATATATCGGTTGCGCATCAGCGGTCCCATTGACACCTGCCGGGCGAAACATGCGCAATCTCGGCATAAACTAACTCGACATTTTCCACAAACTTGGACACCTAATGACTGGTTACAGTTTTTGCAAACTCTGGGCGAGAATAAACGGGATAATTCTTCCACACATTTGCGTGTTTTAATCTCCGGAAGTGAAGGGGAATCATTTAGGAGAATGGTTGTCAGACTTCTTATACCCGCATTCCAGTCATCGTCATTATAAACCGTTCGTGTTTCAACGACCGCATCTACGGCAAATACATTCTCCAAACAGGGCCAACCGGAACTACCTAAAATGTTCGCATTTTCTCGTACGAATCCAGCCCATACAGAGTTATTATCCTGGAAAAAACATACAATTGAGATATTAAAAGTGAGCGATCATTATATTGAACTCGGCTATAATCGAATTTTAGATAATTTACAACGCCGTTCACTATGTGCATCATTATATCGACAAAGTCGTGTAATTAAGCATATCAGTTTTGTCGGTGAGTAAGTCGTAATAAAATTGTAATACTTACGGACGATTCTTTAGGTTCGATGGTATTTTTCAGTAAATTCGCCATTCCGAAGTAAGATATAAATCGAATACTATTACCCGTATATATTTCGACAAGCAGTTCTCAAATAATGATTCATTTCACGGTATACCCTTTCAACTCCCACTATACGTTGATCGTTAATTACATACCCTAACTCAATCGATATCGTTCTGTTTACAGCGTTCTGTTAAGTATAAACATTCAAATCCAAAGGTTACCATACACTGATTGAAATAACTCATGAAGGCTATAATTGAAACGCTCTCCTATATTCAAACCGTGCCATCACCTATTTATTCTATCACAGCTGTTACCACCATACAGCCGTATACGTTCACATCGACATGTACTAAAATCAATACAATTATGTAACATGACCGCCTCTATCTGTACATCGAGGCTATAATCAATATGTACCGCGTCATTATTGAAATATCAAAATATCTTGCGGAAGAGCTTGATGCTAAAGGTCACATACCGTACAGACATGTATCCACATGGGATTTCTCGACTCTCTATACTACAATCCCTCATCAGGACCTTATTGACCGTCTAAGTTCATTAATAGTATCTGTGTTCAAGAAAACTGATCGTAGATATATTAATGTCGGAAGCCATAAAGCATTCTTTAGCTCGACTACATACAAGAGATATCATTCATGGGATGTTTCTTTGTTTATAGAGTTGCTTGAATTTCTCATTAAAAATATCTATGTGAAATTTGGCAACACAATATATCAGCAGCATATAGGTATTCCAATGGGTACTAATTGTGCACCCCTGTTGGCTGACCTGTATCTGTTCTCTTATGAATATGACTATATGCAGGCGCTTTCAAAAACCGATCCATTCAAAGCCCGTTCCTTCTCATTCACCAAACGCTATATAGACGATCTTCTCGCTGTGGATAATCGCTATATAAATGACGCAGTGAAGGATATATATTCACCTTCACTGGATTTGAAGGAAACTACAGATAGCCCTACAGGCACATCATATTTAGATCTATATCTCTATAAAAATGAAGCGGGCATTCTCTCTCGTCGACTTTATGACAAAAGAGATGATTACAATTTCGACATCGTAAACTATCCCTTTCTGGATAGTAATATTCCAGTGGGACCTGCATATGGCGTATACATATCTCGCTTAGTAGCATTTGCTAGATCCTGTGTTAAATGTGATGATTTTAATCAACGTCACAAAACATTGTTGCAGAAACTTATAAAACAGGGCTATTCCACCAAGCGCCTCCACTCAAAGTTTCTCAAATTTGGCGATACATATCGCATGCTGATAGCAAAATACGAACGTAGCGTGCAAGATCTATGGCGCTACGTTTCGTAACTTGTGTCTAATTCCGCTTAACCCGGGGCTAGGGGCCGTATGAACCCATGTACTTCAAGATCCTCATGGTACTCATATGAACAGTCACAATCAAAGCGTGACTGAGATACATCATTCTTTAGATGACGACTCTACAACGAATATTATGGATTAAGAATACTGATCAGCGATACGGATTTGATATTTTTGGAACATCATGATGTCTTGCCGGCATCATTGAAAACTATTGACCGCTTCTCTCTTGCAGGAAACAAGCCTATGTTTATGTATACTATGATTGTCTTTTTGAATTTGGTGCTAATACTGTTATGTGGAAAATGGAATAGGTCTTTGGATTATGGACGCGGATATTCTCTAATGGACGACGGCTGGATTATGAATGACGGACTAGACGCTTGTAATTAGCCAAGTATCACCATACACTGATTGCAAGGCCTTTTTGTAAAAATTAATATGGAGCCTACAATATAGAGCGTATATATGAACGGTTAACGTACAGATTCGGAGAATTTATTGACATGAATCCGTACTACATATATATATATCGAAATAACATCTTTTTGTAAAAGCGATATAAAACCTAAAATATATACCGTGTTATTTAATCGTTATTAACGATTAACGTATGCATTCAGAAGGTTTATTAATAATATTATATGTAGATCTATACTATAAATAAATATTTAGTTAAATTATAACGTATATAATTTATTAATATCCAGGCACAATAATCTATACAAATAGAAATTGATAATGACGTATGACAGTGGTCGGTGGGTGATGGTGGATTGCGTGGCTATGTGGATTTGGGTGGCAAGTGTAATACATGAGATACTCCTTCTCTACTACTTATACATGTGTTGAAAAGTTTTACATATGTGAATGTTGAACCGTTTTATACATATAAGCAAAACTTTTCCACGTATGTTGAAAAAACATTTATGCAACATAGGTCGAAAAGTTTTACACATATGTGAAAAGTTTACTCATATGAGGAAATAATAAGCCAATTAACCGATTAAAATTGCCAAAAGCCAAATAACTGTTACAACTGCCAGCAGGCGCTGTTACGACTTGTTGAGGACATGAATTCCACGAAAAAACGGACATCGCTAAAAACAGCCCTTTTTCGCATAAAATTCACTCCACATTCACTTCACTTCCTACGGTCTCCGGGGACACAAGATGTGTTTTAATCGCGAAATATTTTTCCAGCAATTTTTGAACCTGAAGAACTCAAGAAATTCGAAATTATCAAGGAAGAAAGTTGCATTTTACTGAAAACTATACTATTTTGAAGCATCGGTAGAAAAGATATGCATGTGACGGGAACTGTATACCTTGGTAAAAATAAGAGTGCAGAGTTTTAAATTTATAAGTAGAAGTGATACATTCACCCTAGGAATATTTTTGTGGAGGAAATGTGTAATTAATAAAGCTCTTTTACCGAGAAGATTTTAAAAGCGCACTCGTGATTCCGTCACGATTATTAGGCGATTCCGTCACGGACTAGATTTAACCCCTGTGATGATCCAATCGCGCTTTACTGACGAGGACAAAAATGTTATCATCCTTGGGTACTGTATGTTAGTAAGATATATATATGAATAATCAGCTGGAAACAGAGCAGGAAAACAATAGACAAGCAACACTAGTCAAGAGTCATGTACGTTTCAGGTGATTCTGTCACGAACATTCCGAGGCAAGATTTACTCAAAATTACCCCAGTGAGATTTTCTGTGCCAGTTTTTTCCTCGAATTAAAAAGTATTCCTTTAATACCAGCTGCTACAATGTGTGGTTTCATACGAATTCCAAGAGGGTTTCTTCAAATAGAGATCCACGAACCGAGGTTTGAAAACACAGTTATATGCAGGATTCGAGTGATTTGATCGCATTTTTGTGATATATTGTCATGATAGTTCAATTCTTCGAAGTTCTAAAGGAAATTCATCTGCTTCGACATACAAGCTTTCTTAGGGTATCTTCTGAACGCTTCAAGGCAAAGTCTTAATCCTTGATGGGGAATAGTTTGACTTGCTTGCACCATTGTAAACAATAGAGCCATAATCACGTTTGGAACGAACAAGTGATCGATATAAATGGAGAAGTGTTTGCTGTTGTCCTCCCCACTTATGGTTGGCAACTACCTTCAGCAAATCAAGAGCTTCCGTGCACTTAGCTTTCAAACAATTTATATGCGATTTGAATGTTAGTCGGTGGTCAAACAACATTCCTAAGAATTTGACCTCTTTTACCACTTTGATTTCAGTTCCATCTAATGTTAGTACTGGATCTTTGTACTGGAAATATTTCCTGCAGAAGTGTATACAATTTGTTTTAATTCTGGATAATTTGAAGCCATTTTCTAAACATCATTTCCGAATTCAATTCAGACACATTTGTAATGTTCTCTCAACTTTTTCCACTGCACGAAATGTTAAAATCATCCACAAAGTGGGAACCATCCACCAAACTTCCGCCAAGCTGTTGATCTTGATACTAAACAGAGTAGTAGGCAAAACACTGCCCTGTCGGACATCTTGATCTTGGTCGAAATGATCAGACATGGTTGTACCCAACCGAACTTGGAATTGTCTATCATTCAAAAAGTTTGATATCAAAATGGGTAAACGGCCCTTTAATCCCATAGTGTGAAGGTCTTTTAGAATCCCGTATTTCCATGTATCATAGGCTTTTCCTGAATCAAAAAAGATGGAAACTACATGTTCATTCTTGGCGAAAGCATTCTTGACATACATGTAGGAATCTAATCTGACTAAATGGTCAATGGTATGGTCAATGGTACTTCTATTTTTACAGAAACCAGCTTGAATATCAGTAAGTTTCTTTTCAGTTTCTAGGTACTAAACAAGGCGATCATTTATCATGCTTTCCATTGTTTTACAAACACAGCTAGTCAGTGAATCGGACGATAATTACCAGGGTCTATGGTCACGACCAGGCTTTGATACTGGTATAACGATGGCATTATGCCCTGACGGTGGGAAGTCTTCTCTTGACCAAAGTCTGTTGAATATGCGTAATAGAATTCCTAGAGAAGATTCGGGTAGATTTTTCAAAAGTTGATAATGGATATTATCAGGACCTACAGCAGAACCGTTAGCTTTCGAGAGAGAAGCATGAAGTACCTCATTTGTAAACATAGCGTTATAGCCTTCATGGTTACCGGAGGGGAATTTAGTTTCATTTTTCTTTTCTCTTTTCTGGAAACTTTGAAATTTAGGTACATAATTATCTGACGAAGAGTTTTTGGCAATTGTTTCGCCTAGATTATTTGCAATCTCTACACCTGCTATCCATCGTTGAGATGATGAACACTAGACTTGGAGCTTTTACCTTTTATTCTTTGGATCATATTCCAAACTTTTGTTATAGGAGTATGTGTATTGATCTTAGAAACCAGTTGAATTGATCTGCATATATTCTGCAGATATACTTGACATCTATGCCCTGTAAAAAAAACTTTGGAATTAATTTTAACCTAAATATAACGTATTTTATTGAAATTTGGAAACGACACCCTGCAAAAGCATAACAATTTGTTTAAATGATCATTTTTATAAATAAGCATGACCTCTGTTTAATTGTTCTTAAATCTACACTACGGGAAAGCAAATCGACCTACAATTAACAATTATAGGGAAGTTTCGGTACCCTTAACCCCTCTCCATCAATCGTGACATTTTCTTCAGAGGCACCTTTTTAAAAGCCTATATCTCAGATCTGACCGTGATACAAAATGGCAAACATGGTTTTCCTGGTACTAGAAGGGCATATCTTTCATAAAAACATACCAAACCTTTACTCACAGGGGGTGCAGCAAAAATCTTATTTTGACTTTTGGCTACTAATCAACCAGGACGAAGGGAATATGATCAGTCGGGAGGACTACGCGAACTGATACACGTTGTTCTGTTTCGATCTGACCTCCACCTTAGAAAACGACCATCAGCTGGCCCTCGCCAAGTAAGGCAATTTACGGTTGGAAATCCACTTTGCACGAGCCCTCGGGACCACCGTCAATGTGATCTGCTACGCCGAGTTTGACAACATCATTCAAGTGGACAAGGCGCGCAACGTCCTGTGTGACTTTGCCACCTAACATGGCTACAGACCAGATAACCACCGTACTTGCAAAGCCTGACCAATAGCGTGTGCAGACAATATTGCTTGTTTTAGCTGTACCATCGATGCCGGGGCAGAACATTATCTACCATCGTACAGATGGTTGACGAGTACCCCAAGGCCGAGGACCGCGATGTGTTCGTATATGACTGGGCCGCCCATCATTACAATGTACAAGCCCCATTCTGGGCTTAAGTTCTTTCAATGTACAAGCCCCCTGTTCTGAGCTTAAGTTTACAAGCCTCCTGTTCTGGGCTTAAGTTCTATCGATTTTAATGTACAAGACCCCTGTTCTGGGCTTCAGTTTTCACGTGGTTGTTCTCACGTTGTTGTTGTTAGTTATTGTTGGAGAAAAAACAAAATGAGGTCTCACCAAAAAAAAACCCTGTATTGTGTGTTTTTTATATGAGCATAATGCATGAAGGCTATAACAGACATGTGGGGATTCGGTCAAACTGGCTTTGAACACCGTATTAGCCAATCAGTGGCCTAGGATGGGGCCAAAGGTAACCCATCAATGCCCAGAAACCATTAACCGGATGTAAAAGTACCCGGATGTAGGCGCGGACGTAGGCGAAAGCATCCTAGTACCCGGTTGTAGGCGCAGACGTGAGCGAAATTCTAGTACCCGTCCAATGGTTCTTTTATTTATCGTTCATTGGCTCCTTTTCTCGACCGCTGATTGGTCCAAATGGAACTGTCCACTCTTCCCAGGTTAATTTACAATCTCCTTTTTGTGTTCAAGCTCTGTATATCGAAGCCGCAACATTGTTGCCAAACATTGCCGAAAGGGAGACCTTTGACCTTTTGACCTGGATGTGACCTGTGACCTTTTGACCCGACATTCACCCTCGCACTTCCGGTGATGACGCGCGCGCGCGTGCGGCCGGATAACCCGCGCGCGCGCCGCAGCGGGCCGGCGCCTGGCCGGGGAATACTTGGACGTTGAAAATCCGAACCCTACGTCTAAGGGAACATTGGAACTCTTCTGGGTTCGGAGGCAGTTTTTGCGGAACCGGAAGTGACGTCTGTGCGCAGAACCCAAACCACCAAACAACAACCATGGACCCATAATGGTTGATCAAACACACTGCCACGCATCTCCAAAATGCCTGCTTTCTATACTACGACCAGACCATTGAACACGGAAGAACCATGAGCACTGTCGGATGCAGACGACTCCATCGGACCCATAGTGACCCATGTCGGCGCCAGTTGGATGCTCCTTCACGAATGCTTCACATTGATACCTCACTCGACTCCATCGGACCATTAGGGGCCTACCTAGACCCCAACACGTTTATGTCCATACTTTTTTCCTACAATTCCCTGTCTGCGCATGCGCAGAATGGAAACGACACACTAGTCCAGTTGGATGCTTCCTCACAAATGCTTCACATTGATACCTCACTCGATCCAATTGGCCCATTGGTGGCCCACCTAGATTACAAGCGTCTAGTCCGGCATTCAGAATCCAGCCGTCGTCCATTAGAGAATATCCGCGTCCATAATCCAAAGACCTATTCCATTTCCATATAACAGTATTAGCACCAAATTCAAAAAGACAAAAGTATACATAAACATAGGCTTGTTTCCTGCAAGAGAGAAGCGGTCAAAAGTGTTCAATGATGCCGGCAAGACATCATGATGTTCCAAAATATCAAATCCGTATCGCTGATCAGTATTTTTAATCCATAATATTCGTTATAGAGTCGTCATCTAAAAATGATGTACCTCAGTCACGCTTTGATTGTGACTTCATATGAGTACCATGTGGATCTTGAAGTACATGGGCTCATACGGCCCCTAGCCCGGGTTAAGTGGTACACCCCAACACGTCTATTTCCATACCCTTCTCCCATAATTCCCTGTCTGCGCATGCGAAGAATGTGGACAACGAACGATACACTAGTCCAGGCGGATGCTCCTTCACATATGCTTCACATTGATACCTCACTCGACTCCATCGGCCCATTAGGGCCTACCTACACCCCAAAACGTCTATTTCCATACCCTTTCCCCAAAATTCCCTGTCTGCGCATGCACAGAATGTTGAACACGAACGACACACTAGTCCTAGCGGATGCTCCCTCACGAGAGCTTCAACATAAGACCTCATACGACACCATAGGATCATTAGGGGCTCACCTAGACCCCAAAACGTCTATTTCCATACTCTTTTCCCACAGTTCCCTGTCTGCGCATGCGCAGAATGTTGAACACGAACGAGACACTAGTCCAGGCGGGTGCTCTTTCACAAATGCTTCACACTGATACAATGTACCTCACTCGACTCCATTGGACCATTAGTGGCCCACCTAGACCCCAAAACGTCTATTTTTGTACCCTTTTCCCACAGTTCCCTGCCTGCTCGTGCGCAGAATGTGGACAATGAACGACACACTAGTCCATGTGGATGCTCCCTCATGAGAGCTTCACATTGATACCTCACTCGACTTCATCGGCCCACTAGTGACCCACCTAGACCACAACACGTCTATTTCCATACATTTTATCTACTGCGCATGTGCAGAATGACGTCAGTTCCACGTCCCACCCAGCCCATGGGATACTCCCTTACGTATGCTTCATATTGATACCTCACTCGACCCAATCGGTCCATTAGCGGTCTCTACAGATTGCCGAACCCAGAAAACAGGGGGCTTTGGGACTACTTTCGGTCCGCGGAGGCAGACCGCATCACCGCCAGACCGCATCACTGCGGAGGAATACATGCCCCCAAGGTCACTCCCCATTGATCCAGACCGGAAGTGACGTCATACCTGCGCACAACACTCCTGCGCACACCGCCCCATGACCGCCCCATTGTTTGAGTGAGTGAGGAGGAGTGATGGGTGTAGTGTAATATATAAAGTCAGATGTATCCACCAGGCTCTACCATCCTTTCACCACCCGTCCACCATCCTCCACGCTTTCACCATCATCCCCTCATCCTTCCATATTCCTCGCCCCCCATCGAACTGTAGCGAGAACATCGTGCGTGGTATTAACTGAAAGACGCCCGCTGACTCTCCTCCGTTACATTTCAACAGAGAGGGAAAGATAGAGAAAAAAATAACAACGGGGATTGCTTAAGGCGATTTTTTTCATATTTTCTGTGCCATTCCTAACATGCAAACCCCTTTGAACTCCATGTAACACATCTTCATTTTACCCAGCCAATTTCTAAATTCCCACTTCAAAGTTGGAAGTGGGAAAGTAGAAATTCGCTTGATAAAATGAAGATGTATGGAACAGAGCCTATACCACGTGTCATGTCTGGATATGGTGCCTTGGTATCGATATTGTTTCTCCGTATTGTTTAATATTTTGGTCCACGTGCTCCAGTCTGTCATCACAAACTCTACCATCGCTACACTGTTCAAAGAGCACCATGACCTGTTATAATGGTATTTTATGATTTGAGGGCGCATAATGTACGCCAACCGTAATGTCTGTGCATCTTGTCCTTACGGTCCCAAAATGAGACCTCTCTTTCTCTCATGCTTTCGCTTCCCTCGGGCGATATCTCCCCATTGGTTAATGAGGTTTTAGCCTGTCTGTCATTGAGTAGGCTTTCATCATCAGCTTTAGAGCGTATGCTCTCAGTATCCGCATAAGCGGGTTCCTCGGTGCCGAAATGAATATTGCCGTGGTGACGCATCGTATATCGCAGTGTCTGGTGAACGTTCGAGACATACCTCAAGTTTGATCCAACTGTTCATCCTTGACCTGCATTAATGCACGGACATGACGTTCCTTTGGGGCTAATTGGGGGCTACTGCAATGTGTCAGCGATTCTTTATATTTCGTGATATGTGAAGAATTCGTCTTCAATGCAAATATCCTGACAACCCACTTTCTTAGCGTCTAGGAATGGTCAATGTTCCAAAATATATCTTAATAGAACAGAATAAGCTATGATGTCACACTCATCATCTAATGAATTGCTGTTTTGTGTTACAACATGAAATTCAGAAAACTATGTCCATTCACTGCAACGTGAACACGGAGCCCCCTAAAATGACAATGAGTTGTCATCTCTATTACAACTCCATTTAGGCTAGAATATACTGCGCCAGATCAAGTACCTTTCAGATGAAACAATCACTAATAGTAAGAGTTTAAGAGACAGACAAGGATGTGCGTTCTTGATAATATTTAGATAATATCACGCTATACCCGCCAGGTCGGCATAGATATATTTTCATTTGTGGTAATTATGTCGGTCTGAGACATGGAGACAAAATGTTATCTCCGTCTATTAGTAATGCATCCTTCCAATGCCGATCGAGGTGAAATGAGCAGAAGATCAAGTTAGTCCGTGAGCCAACAATAAGGTTGGGTCCAGCTTCCATCGTCCTTCTCCAGGTCTTCGTGGTTGGATCCAGCGTATATCTTCCTTCCCCAGGTCTTCGCCCACTCCCGTATGGATGGACTCCCCGTCGTGTTTCGGCGTACACAACCTGGCCCCTCCGTGGTTAAGTCCGACGTGTGTCTTCCTTCCCCCGGTCTTCTTCGCCACGACTAGGCCCCTCCAAGCGTTGGCAACTGTCAATGGATGCGGACGGCCTGGGCATGACCGTACTATCACAGTACAAAGGCTTCGACGTCACCGGCCCGTCTCTCTGTAACACCGTAGGACTAATCAACTGCACGGCTCACCACAGCAGCAGACGGCACTCCTCGTAGGAATAAACCCCCAGGCTTCAGCGACCCCGCTCCAAAAATGAATCATCAAGGCTAGAGTTCACGGCTACACGGTCCACATAGGATCGGACATCGATAACGCACGTTGATGGATAGGCACCTGGTCTAGTAACCCTCTTTATATTCTACTGTATGGTCACCTGGTCTAGGAACCCTCTTTCTATACTACTGTATGGTCACCTGGTCTATGAACCCTCTTCACTTACTACTGTATGTTCATCCGCAATGGGTGGGCATTTGGTCAAGGTTTCTCCGTTTATATACTACTGTATGAGACAGTATTAATCTATGATTGGCCGTGAATTATATAATGTATGTACAGGGTGGTGGGAGACCGTATGCTTATGAGGGCGTGAATGGATAATCGTTTATGGTGCGATTTACTGGGTAGGTATATATACATCAAACTCTAGACCTGAGCCTATAGCTTGTGAGTGTTAGCGTGAATGTATTTCAACCCGTAGGTTGTGTGTTTAAGTGCGTGTGTGCATGGATAATTGTTTATGTAGGATTTGTGTTTGATTTGGTTTAGCTGTACCCTCTTCACAGAGACGAGCATCTCGTACCGGCCACAGCTTTATCGATACCATTAACCACACTGCCGTACCCGCACAACTGTACAATACGGTTGAGTCGGGTAGAGATGCGGTTAAGGTATGGCCATGCTATCAACACTAACGCCGTTAGTTCATTCCCAGAGCTAAACCTGCACGCCTGTGCAATACGGACGAGGGGCAGGTAGAGTTAGAAATAACCGTTAACGATAAATGTCTATACCCTATTTCCCAGTGCTGTACCCGCACAACTGTACAATACGGTTGAGTCAGGTAGAGATAGGAGTAGAGTAAACACAGCCCGGACGTGTGAATGTAAGTGAGTGTAAATGTATGCTATGATGCTATGGAATTCGGCGGCGGCTCTTCTCCAATTCGGCGGCCTGGTCCCGGCCCGGCGGCGGCAAGAATTCGGCGGCCTGATCACGGCCCTTCTCCGGCCCGGCAATGTATTGGATTTCTTCTCCCCGATACAAATGGACGCGTTCTCACCTCAAAGTTTCTGCTGGTCTTCCTCGGTTTAGCGGGAGCCTGTCTTATATAGGGCTACCGCTCTTCTGCGGATAAAAGTAGAAACAGATCGCTCTCCTGGAGATAAAGGTAGAAACAGAAGTCGACGATGCCAGCGCCCTCTTTATTGTCAAATTACCACAATCCCCGATCAGTTTATCTGGACTTCGCTGGATAAATATGGCTATGGAGGAACAAACCATAATTCATAACGGACGTAACTGGCAAATCTCAGCTTCCATCTCTAGTTAATTCATACGACGACCGCAAAGTTCACTGTCCTTCATCTGCATATTCTTCAATGTTGACTTCCGGATTCCTGACTGACGTCATCCACAGCGAAGCAAGCGGCCTCACCAGGGTTCCTTTCGCCGTCCCAACTGATCGTTTGAGATAACTTCACCAGGATTTCGAGGCATTGTCTGTCTCCCGGATTATTGTAGTTCATTCTAGGAAAATTACCGCGTTGAATTCCATCAGGTAAGGGAACCGCACACGTAAACACAATGTCACTTTCGATTTCACAGTAGTCACGTGTCGAAACACCAGCAGTGATTTATTAAAGGGGAACCCAAGGGGTCGTTTGCATTCTGCACTTTCGTTACACTACCCCCGCCTTCGAAGAACATGACGCCCTCGTCATGGCTCTCGTCACGGTACCAGCAGCACGAGCACCAATCCCGTCTTGTGTCACTACGTGACCAAGGTAGAGGACTTGTCGTTACCCGCTGACACATTTCGAGGGCTTCAATTTAAGGCTTCCGTCTCTGTAAGACTTTCTCCAGTCGTTAGATCATCTCCTCGAAGGTACGTCCAAAAACTATTATATCGTCGAGATACACCAAGCACGTCTCGTAATGGAAGCCTGCCAAAAATGCCTCCATTAATTGCTCGAAGGTTGCTGGAGCTTTACAAAGCCCGAATGGCATGGTCCGGAATTGATAGAGGTCCCGTCGAGTGGCAAAGGCGGTTTTACATCGGTCTTCCTGGGCCACCTCGACCTGCCAGCACCCAGACTTCAGGTCGAGCGTACCCCACCAGCAGGCGCCAGACAGAGAATCCAGGGACTCGTCGATTCTCGACAGGGGGTAGGCATCTTTCTCCGTCACTTTGTTGAGGGCCCGGTAATCGACACAGAATCGCATTTTCCCATCCTTCTTCCATACTAGGACGACCGGTGCAGACCAAGGCCCATTTGATGACTCGATGACTACCCGCTTCAGCATGTCTTCAACCTGATCATCTATTATTTCACGAGCATGAAGGAGTGGACGTCGTGGGGGAATCCGGATCGGGGGCGCGCTCCCTGTCTTGATGTGATGTTGCACCATCGTTGTTCGCCCTAAATCACTGTCATCCTTGACAAACAAATGGGTGAAGCGAGTAACCAAGTCTTCTACAGCCAAAGCTCTCTCAACTTCTAATCCCTCACTGGACTATTGTACTAAGGCCCGTAGGTGCGGTGGACATCTTGGGGTTGGCACCGTTGCTTCACCAGAGGTTGGACTATTCTGGTTCCGAGGCTCTGCAGTAAGTGGAGCTGAATTATCCACTATCTCCACTTCATTCAGACTACCACACAGGGTGCCAACTTGTACTATGGCGGCGTCAGTGGACAGGTTAAGGAACCGCAGGGTAACTTCATGGTCACGGTCAACTTCGGCCAGGGCTCTGGCCACCAGGGTTCCTGTCTTCTGTGTCTTCCACCATTCCAACCTCTCCCGGTAGAGCTCCTCGGACTGTCCCCGTCACCACGGCCTCAGCTCCAGCTGGAATAGTAAAAGTCTGTGTTACAGACACTCGGTGGCATTCGTGGCTCTCCAGGACCTCACACTGTACGCATCGGCCGCCATACTTCACCCGGTGCTTCTCCGTATCAATCGCAGTACAGTGGGTACTCAGGAAATCATAACCAAGGAAGGCGTCCACTGTCAATGATCCAACAATCATCGTTTGAGTCCGGGTAGTCCCATCTATAGTTATCTTAAAGTCTGCTTCACCTTGTAGTGGCATAGTCGTACCATCGGCCATACGAATGGATGCAAAGGAGGGACTTCTCAATGCCGGCCTGAGTCGGGGACTCAGCTGGTTGTACACCCACACGTTCAGAAGAGAAACCGATGCACCTGTGTCGACGCAGCACCACAATCCTACGGATTCCATCTTGGCCGGGAGATACAATCCGGCCTCATCAGAGCTATTCACCGTAGGAGGTTTCGGTTGCCCTGGGGGTGGATGATCATCCGGCCTGCGCAACTCTGGACAGTTGGCAAGGTAATGCCCGTCTTTTCCGCATGACCAGCATACTGATGTTCGATCATGGCCGCCGTATGGTTGTTGACGGTCACGTCTATGTCCCCATCTCGACTGGTATCGTCGTTGCCGTTCTGGTCTTTGTGGTTTACTGTTCCCTTGAATCGTCTCCATTAACATCTTTACTTGTTCCCTCAACCGTTGATTCTTCGTTTAATCCTCTTTAGTGGATGCGGCTGCCTTATCCTCCTCCTCCGGGGCAGTTGACTTGGCTGTCGGCCAGGGTTTCCGACGCTGGGAGATCTTGAATGCCACCAGTTCCTCGGTCGCATGTACCGCCGCACCCAAGGTTATAGGCCTTGTCTGCCAGACTTGAAATCTCAGCTCATCACCGATGGCGTCCAGGAACTGATCCTTGGCTAGAGTATAAGCTCCAGCATCAGGATAAGCCAGCAGGGCCAGGCGGATTAGTGCTTGAGTCAGGCCCGGAAGATCTTCATCCCTCCCGCGGTGTCTAGACTTCAGCTGCGACTTGTGCATGTCCATCTGATTTGGCGGGGAAAAGCGCTTCTCCAAGGCTTCCTTTAAACGGTCGTAGTCGGTACTGCCCGGTGCAGACTTAAGGCTGGTTAGAACTGGGTGTGCTGACCCCCGTAAAGCGACGGCTAGGTATTGACCCTGCTGCTGGTACGTCCACCCATTTATCACGGCGCAATGTCCGAAGTGAGCCAAATAGTCTCTCCACGGCGTGGTACCATCGTAGGTAGCGGCCTTCACCATCGTCGTCTTCGGCCGTCTATGTTCCTCCATGGGCGTTGACGTCTGTAACGGCTGATCCCATGTAACTGAAGGTGGTTTATCCCGGCTTCTTCTCGGCGGTTACCCATCTCGCCTCGGCGTCGTCCCAGATGCAGCTTCGTCTCGACCCCGTAGTGGCGTCTCTGCAGCTCGGCGCCTTCCTTCCAGTCCGGTCGGCCCAGAATGACTGCAATCTTCGCCATTTGGTTGAGTCATCTCGTCACTGAAACCTTGATTTCCCAGTATTGTGGACATCTGCTCCATCATGGCGGTCATCGCTGTGCATAATGCATTTGAGACATTACGCTGGTCTTCTACCGCTCGTCTCAGGTCAACGTCGGGTTGTTCATGTACTGGCACACGCCTCCTCACTCGATCTTCGGTAGATGTCTCCCTTGAACGTCGTGGCGTCAGGTCGGCCGGTGGTGCCAACAGCAACGATCCCAGTTCCAGCGTGGACAAAGCAAGAAGATTTTCATAACCCAGCGTTGCTGTGGTTGATCGTCCGGAAGCCATGCCGCTTCCCGTCTCGCGTCGTTCCCGTGGACTCGGCGTCGTGGATAATTTGTGTCGGGCTCCTCTTCGGTCAGGTGGTTGGCCCATGGCTCCCGGTTGTCGTAACTCGGAGCCGAAATCTCCAGTTATATTCATGGTTTCTGGTCCGGATCCATGCTATCCGCCAGGCTTGGTCTCCTTTCCTTCGTCTCCCAGGTGTTGGCCACCCCACCGCTGCCACCAGTTGAAACGTTTACGTGGTGAATGGATGTTTCAGATCCACAAGAGAGTGCGCAGGGTCCCCAAGAAAAACTGTCAGGCTAACGGGAACGCACTCGTGCACTGATCTTGGCCAACGAGGGAGTTCGATTCAGCCTGCCACCTTATCTGGATCGAGGAGGTTGGAAAGGAAGACCTGTAATGACAACCAAAGCAAATTAATACAACAATATAATTCTATGAGCAGGAATACAGGATTCAGATCGCGGTAGCGTAAAATCCCTGAGAAGAAGATCCCTGATCTATGAATTGGATTTATCTGGCTTATTGAATTGAATTGAATTTTATTCACCAACGATCAAAGAATATATAGGCAGTGACATGTTGCTGAATTACAGAAAGGTAGTATACAAACCAATAGCGTTATATAGCATGCAATGAAAATTGGCGGAATAAAACCCCAAGGGCTTGTTCTGTATTCTTATAGTTATCTTTAACCGAATTTCATTATAATACACAAGATATATACAAGTTATATAGCCATAGCTATATCGCGATCAGGCCTGGTCCCAGCCACAGTCTGGTCACGACCGATTCTCTCGTGGTTGGATCCAGCGTCTATCTTCCTTTCTCAGGTCTTCGTAAACTATCCCTTTCTGGACAGTAATATTCCAGTGGGACCTGCATATGGCGTATACATATCTCGCCCAGTAGCATTTGCTAGATCCTGTGTTAATTGTGACAATTTCAATCAACGTTACAGAACATTGTTGCAGAAACATATAAAACAGGGCTATTCCTCCAAGCGCCTCCACTCAAAGTTTCTCAAATTCGGCGATACATATCGCATGCGATAGCAAAATACGAACGTAGCGTTGCAAGATCTATGGCGTTACGTTTCGTATGAACCCATGTACTTCAAGATACTCATGGTGCTCATATGAACAGTCACAATCAAAGCGTGACTGTGATACACCATTCTCTAGATAACGACTTTAGAACGATTATTATGGATTAAGAATACTGATCAGCGATACGGATTTTATATTTTTGGAACATCATGATGTCTTGTCGGCATCATTGAAAACTGTTGACCGCTCCTCTCTTGCAGGAAACTAGCCTATGTTTATGTATACTATGATTGTCTTTTTGAATTTGGTGCTAATACTGTTATAAGGATATGGAATAGGTCTTTGGATTATGGACGCGGATATTCTTTAATGGACGACGGCTGAATTATGAATGACGGACTGGACGCTTGTATTCGTCCACTCCCGTATGGATGGACTCGCCGTCGTGTTTCGTCTTACACGACCTGGCCCTTCCGTGGTTAAGTCCGACGTGTGTCTTCCTTCTCCCGATCCTCTTCACTCGGGCTTTATGGACTTCTCGTCGTCGAAGTGTCTCGTCTTACACGACTAGGCCCCTCCAAGCGTTGGTAGCTGTCAATGGATGCGGACGGCCTGGGCACGACAGTACTATCACAGTACAAAGGCTTCTACGTCACCGGGCCGTCTCTCTGTAACACCGCAGGACTAATCAACTGCACGGCTCACCACAGCAGCAGACGGCATCCCTCGTAGGTATAAACCCTCAGGCTTCAGCGACCCCGCTCACGGCGACTCACTCCGCGGTCTTGCTCCAAGGACGAATCATCAAGGATAGAGTTCACGGCTACACGGTCCACATAGGATCGGACATCGATAACACACGGTGGATGGGTAGGCACCTGGTCTAGTAACCCTCTGCATATACTACTGTATGGTCACCTGGTCTAGGAACCCTCTTTCTATATTACTGTATGGTCACCTGGTCTATGAACCCTCTTCGCATACTAATGTATGGTCATCCGCAATGGGTGGGCATTTGGTCAAGGTTTCTCCCTTTATATACTACTGTATGAGACAGTATTAATCTATGATTGACCGTGAATTACATAATGTATGTACAGGGTGGTGAGAGACTGTATGCTTATGGGGGCGTGAATGAATAATCGTTTGTGGTACGATTTACTGGGTAGGTGTATATATATCAAACTCTAGACCTGAGCCTATAGCTTTTGAGTGTTAGCGTGAATGTATTTCAACCCGTAGGTTGTGTGTTTAAGTACGTGTGTGCATGGATAATTGTTTATGTAGGATTTGTGTTTGATTTGGTTTAGCTGTACCCTCTTCACAGAGACGAGCATCTCCTACCGGCCACACCTTTATCGATACCATTAACCACACTGCCGTACCCGCACAACTGTACAATCAGGTAGAGATGCGGTTAAGGTATGGCCATGCTATAAACACTCACGCCGTTAGTTCATTCCCAGGGCTAAACCTGCACGTCTGTGCAATGCGAACGATGGTCAGGTAGAGTTAGAAATAACCGTTAACGATAAGTGTCTATACCCTATTTCCCAGTGCTGCACCCGCACAACTGTACAATACGGTTGAGTCAGGTAGAGATAGGAGTAGAGAAAACACAGCCCGGACGTGTGAATGTAAGTGGGGGTAAATGTATGCTATGATGCTATGGAATTCGGCGGCGGCTCTTCTCCAATTCGGTGGCCTGGTCCCGGCCCGGCAGCGGCAAGAATTCGGCGGCCTGATCACGGCCCTTCGCCGGCCCGGCAATGTATTAGATTTCTTCCCCCCGATACAACTGGACGTGTTCTCACCTCAAAGTTTCTGCTGGTCTGCCTCGTTTCAGCGGGAGCCTGTCTTATATAGGGCTACCACTCTTCTGCGGATAAAGGTAGAAACAGAACGCTCTCCTGCAGATGAAGGTAGAAACAGAAGTCGACGATGCCAGCGCCTGTCAAATTGCAACAATCCCCCATCAGTTTATCTGGACTTCGCTGGATAAATATGACTATGGAGGAACAAACCATAATTCATAACGGACGTAACTGGGAAATCTCAGCTTCTAACTCTCTCTAGTTAATTCATACGACGACCGCAAATTTCACTGTCCTTCATCTGCATATTCTTCAATGTTGACTTCCGGATTCCTGACTGACGTCATCCACAGCAAAGCAAGCGGCCTCACCAGGGTTCCTTTCGCCGTCCCAACTGATCGTTTGAGATAACTTCACCAGGATTTCGAGGCATTGTCTGTCTCCCGGATTATTTTAGTTCATTCTAGGAAAATTACAGCGTTGAGTTCCATCAGGTAAGGGAACCGCACACGTAAACACAATGTCACTTTCGATTTCACAGTAGTCACGTGTCGAAACGCCAGCAGTGATTTATTAAAGGGGAACCCAAGGGGTCGTTTGCATTCTGCACTTTAGTTACAAATGTACGAAATGAATATATCACATTTAAACATGTTTGAGGCGACTATGATGTAATAATGACATCATGAAAACGTCATAATATAAGTACATTGTTAAAAATGACATTTTCACCCTCCTCGGAACTTCATGATCAATGTCATAAATAATCACATATTTTAAGCTAAAATCTTCTACAGAAACTGAATGTATTGTGCATGCATCACCGATTGTCAGCATAATGTAATTTCGGTCGAATTTCCAAGTACTATAATACAATGATGAAAAGGGGATATAGATATAAAAAAAACACCATATATCTAGTCATTGAGTTCAAAATATGGTACATATGATACTTTTGGAAAGGTTATATATAATGCACTAAATGAATATGTGATATGCGAACATGTTTGAGACAATTATGACTGCATGATCATGTCATTATGACTGCATGATCATGTCATTATGACTGCATGATCATGTCAGTATGACTGCATGATCATGTCATTATGACTGCATGATCATGTCATAATGTGTCAACATTGTTCCAAATAATATTTTTCGCCTTCCGGTGAATTCTATGATCAGTATCATAAATAATCGAATTAATTTTGTTCGAGTCACCAGGAAATGTATTGGACATGCATATCTGATGATCGAGATCACTTCTTGTCTCCATGGAAACATGGTTTAGGTGCGGATAGAAAAATACCATGTGAGTTGAAACTGTACCTCAAACTAGAGCATATTTTGGTATATTTGGAAAGGTTTTTTTTTACTAAATGACTGTATCCCATTTAAACATGTTTGAGGTGATCATGATATCAAGATGACGTCATAATTTGACACCACTGTTCAAACTGATAAAAATCGTCCTCCTATGATCTTGATAATCATTATCGATTATCACAGTATCTTTGCCCAAGTCACCTTGAAATGTATTACTGATGATCGGAGATCAAATATTGTCTCCTCAGAATCATGTTTTAGTTGCCGTCAGCGTAATATGAAGGGTCCAAATCTCAAGCATTATGACAATTTTGGCTATGAAGATAGAGTTATGAAATGCAGAAAACCATTGGTCATGATGTTGAAAATCATATAATATTTGGAATGTGTGGATAGAAAAAGACTCTGACAGCATTATTACAAGTTAACACATATTTGACACCGATATGATATGAGTATGGTACCATAATATAATAATTTTAACAGTAATAAACATCTCAATTTCTTAAGTTCTCACTATCAATGATTAATCTATCTGGGATGCAATTGACATGGAGCAAAATATAGCCTGCCCTAAATGGAGTGGAAATAAAGAAATTACTCTGTACCATCATAGAGATCTTCGTGGTACTCTTTCTGTAAATAGACAGTTTTCTGAATGTTGTGATTTAACTGCAAACAGATCAATTGCATGAGGAGTGTGACTTCCTAGCTAGCTGATTCATTTCTCTCGCGATACATGTATATTTTATAATATTTTAGAGCATTTGCTATAGACGCAAACCCCATTCAATATCTCCCTGCAACATTTGATGGTACCGCAGGTGGCAGTCAACAAATATTTTCAAAGCTTTATCGACACATTTGCAGTTATTGGTGAACGCGACGTTCTCTTTCTCCCTTCCCTCCCCATAACATAACGGACTCTGGTGTGAATGAGCTCAATCTTGGGGAAGATATGATCTGGTGAAGGAACATATTCGTATTGGAAAGAGATACATTAATTCCAGATAACACATAATGGCCTCCATTTTGAATTTACTCATGGTGCTTCTCCCACAAAAGTCCTAAATTGACTCCAATAAGTGAAGCTATGGCACGAAATTAGGATGTTCATATCTTTCCGGTTGGGATTACGTTAAAAACTGTGGATAAACTTGTGAATTAGGCCTATATGTTCTCACACGGCGTCTGTGACGTCATGCATGACGTTAATGGTCAAACATGAAAATATTGTGTGATCTTAACTCAATTGCCACTTTACATCAACCAGATTTCAACACACAATTCGATGAATATATTTTCATCGCAATTTTTTCAGTCGGCTGACCCTCTATCAGCGGTGGCAGAAAGTATACGCATTATATTATAGGTGACGCCATCATGACACCAGATTAACGTACCAAATTCTGATATATCCGTCACAATCGTATACTATGTTAGACATTATTCATTCATGTATCTAATGACACTAAACATGTTACAGTTTGATGAAATAATAGACTGGACAAAATTATAACCATAACCGTACCCCCAATCTTTATCATTTAATATTGAAGATTGGGAGTAGTATAGTCTCCGCATTTAAACGCGCATTGACCTACTTATTTGTTCCCCCGGGTAAAATTTAAGGGGGAACTTTGTGAGGCTCTCGACGGGTGGGGTATGTGGCAGAGCTCTTGGTGGGGCCTTTTAACATCCGGAAAGTACACATAAACTGATGACGTCATCAGTAAGGCCCCTGGGCTTGTATTCTTCCGCGGTGATGCGGTCTGGTGGTGATGCGGTTGCGGGGAAAAGCTTCCGCGGAGGAAAAGTAGTCCCCAGACTTCAAATACGCTGCATGATCCGATTGGGTCGAGTGAGGTATCAAAGTGAAGCATTCGTGAAGGAGCATCCAGTCATGGGTGGTTGCATGTAAAATTATGTTTTTTTCCCCGAAACTGTAAAAAGCGGAACACGGACTTTACCCCTAAAATAGGGGAAAACACCTATCAACCCTAGCCAAAAGAGCCAATATCGGCCCCCGGGCTTATTGGGACCTGCCTATCAAGTCAATGGGGTGGGTGCGTGTAAAAGTAGGATTTTTTTCCGAAAATATAAAAAGCGGAACACGGACTTTACCCCTAAAATAGGGGAAAACCCCTATCAACCCTAGCCAAAAGGGCTAATATCGGTCCACGGGCTTATCGAGGCCAGCCTATCAAGTCAATGGGGTGGGTACATGTAAAATTAGGATTTTTCCCCGAAAATATAAAAAGCGGAACACGGACTTTACCACTAAAATAGGGGAAAACACCTATCAACCCTAGACAAAAGGGCTAATATCGGTCCCCGAGCTTATTGGGACCTGCCTATCAAGTCAATGGGGTGGGTGCATGTCAAATTAGGATTTTTTCCCGAAAATTTAAAAAGCGGAACACGGACTTGACCACTGAAATAGGGGAAACCCCTATCAACCCTAGCCAAAAGGGCTAATATCGGTCCCCGGGCTTATCGGGGCCTGCCTATCAAGTCAATAGGGTGGGTGCATGCAAAATTAGGATTTTTTTCCAAAAATATGAAAAGCAGAATTCGGACTTTACCCCTACAATAGGGGTCTGTATTATACAATATAAGGGAAAATGCCTGTATGAGGTATGGGATGGTCATTTTTTTTTTCGTGAGCTTTACTATGGGTTGTGGGGTCTCGTTTTTGGTCTCGGAGCGAAACGGTGAAATTTTTGGAAAAGTGCCATATAGCCCATATAGCTCCATATTGGCTATGGGAGGGATAGGTCCATCCTGGGAAATTAACACACGTTCATTGTGATATGGGTTGTTTGGTATTGTTTTTCACGTCTCGTCATGTAGAACACGATGGGAAGGGTCCCGCAGCGAAACGGTGAAATTTTTGGAAAAGTACCATATAGCCCATATGGGGGTATAGGTTCAACCTGCGAAATTCACACACGTTCATTGTCATATGGGTTGTTTGGATTTGTTTTTCATGTCTCGTCATTTAGAACACGATGGAAAGTGCCATATAGCCCATATAGCTCCATACTGGCTATGGGAGGGATAGGTCCATCCTAGGAAATTAACACACGTTCATTGTGATATGGGTTGTTTTGTATTGTTTTTCACGTCTCGTAATAGACCCCTATCAACCCTAGCCAAAAGGGCTAATATCGGTCCCCGAGCTTATCGGGGCCTGCCTATCAAGTCAATAGGGTGGGTGCATGCAAAATTAGGATTTTTTTCCAAAAATATTAAAAGCGGAACTCGGACTTTACCCCTACAATAGGGGTCTGTATTATACAATATAAGGGGAAATGCCTGTATGGGGTATGGGGATGGTCTTTTTTTTTTTCGTGAGCTTTACTATGGGTTGTGGGGTCTCGTTTTTGGTCTCGGAGCGAAACGGTGAAATTTTTGGAAAAGTGCCATATAGCCCATATAGCTCCATATTGGCTATGGGAGGGATAGGTCCATCCTGGGAAATTAACACACGTTCATTGTGATATGGGTTGTTTGGTATTGTTTTTCACGTCTCGTCATGTAGAACACGATGGGAAGGGTCCCGCAGCGAAACGGTGAAATTTTTGGAAAAGTACCATATAGCCCATATGGGGGTATAGGTTCAACCTGCGAAATTCACACACGTTCATTGTCATATGGGTTGTTTGGATTTGTTTTTCATGTCTCGTCATTTAGAACACGATGGAAAGGGTTTCGAAGCAAAACGGTGAAAGTTTTGGAAAAAGTTCACCGAGGCCTGGGTAAGCCCATAGGCCTATACTGCATGCCTATGGGGTGTAGGTTCATACGGGGTGGACGTTTTGGGGTCTAGGTGAGCCCCTAATGATCCTATGGTATCGTATGAGGTCTTATTTTGAAGCTCTCGTTGAGGAGCATCCGACTGGATCCGTCCGTCTTCAAATGGTTCGTCGGTCTTCAATAGTCTGCGCATGCGCAGTCTGGCCGTAGTATAGAAAGCAGGCATTTAGGGGGTATGTGGGGGATGTATTTGGGGTAGAGTTGGTTGTAGTAAGTAAATTGGTCATTTTGGGGCAGTACAGGAAGGTATTTGGGGTAGAGATGCACCATCCTTAGTCCGAATGCGTCCTGGAAGTTGTCATTTTGTAGCTCTCGGGGTGTAGGCCCCGATTTGGGGACTATCTACAACATCTGTGACGTCATCGGTGACGTCATCAGTACGAGTAGTAGCGAAAGTGGGCATTTTAGGAAAGTGCAGGAAGGTATTTGGGGTAGAGAGGGACCATCCTTGGCCCGATTGTGTCGTGTGAGGTGTCATCTTGTAGCTTTAATGGTGTACATCCCGATTTGAGGGATGTTCGCGTCATCTGTGACGTCATTGGTGACGTCATCAGTAGGAGTAGTAGCGAAAGTGGGCAGTTTGGGGCGGTGAAGAAAGGGATTTGGGGTAGGGATGGACCATCTTTGATCCGAATGCGTCGTGGGAGTGTCATCTTGTAGCTCTCGGGGTGTAGACCACGATTTGAGAGATGTCCACAGCATCTGTGACGTCATCGGTGACGTCATCAGTATGAGTAGTAACGAAAATGGGCATTTTAGGGCAGTGAAGGAAAGATTAGTAGTATAAAAGCGCATTGAGAACCCTTTTGACCTAGCGGCACAAGCCCAATGAGAGTATGCGCGCGTGTGTGCGGGTATGTGTGTATGCGTCTGTGTATGCGTCTGTGTGCGTGCGTGCGTGTGTATGTCTATGTTTGCGTGTGTGTACGCGCGTGCGTGTATGCGTCTGTGTTTATGTCTGCGCGTGCATGTGCGTGTGTGTGTGTATGTATGTATGTGTGTATGCGTGATGTGGCTGTGATTACGAGCTTGGTAGGATTCTAGATTAACCTGGAAAGGATGGGCAGGTCCATTTGGACCAATCAGAGGTCGAGAAAATAACCAATCAGCGATCGAACAATCAGCCAATCGATAAGCACCTGGTTTTTCCATGCCTCGGGGACTTCCGCTTCCGTTCACGTGATCGGAACTGACCTTTGACCCCTCCGCGCGCTAACAATATCGGATAAAAATTGCGCATGGATCAAAGGTCAGTTCCGATCACTTGAACGCACACAAACCTTTTTAAACAAAAACTGTTTAGAAACATCGTTTCTTATAGCAGAAACTTCTTTAAAAACATCGTTTCTTATAGGCAATTTGCAAATTTAAAATGACATTCTTAGTTGGAGCTCTATTATTTCAAAAGATTTTCTCCTTATTAGGTCTCCAATAAGTACTTGATAGGGAATAGATTGCACGTTAAAGTACCTGATAAGGATACATTCGTGTACGCATACACACGCGCGCATACTCTCATTGGGATTGTGCGACTAGGTCAAAAGGGCTCGAAATGCGCTTTTATACTACTAATCCTTCCTTCACTCCCGTAAAATGCCCATTTACGCTACTACTCGTACTGATGACGTCACCGATGACGTCACAGATGCTGTGATCATCTCTCAAATCGTAGCCTACACCCCGAGAGCTACAAGATGACACTCCCACGACGCATTCGGATCAAAGATGGTCCATCCCTTCCCCAAATCCCTTTCTTCACCGCCCCAAAATGCCCACTTTCGCTACTACTCCTACTGATGATGTCTTCAATGACGTCACAGATGCTGTGGACAGCCTCAAATCGGGGTTTGCACCCCGAGACTACAAGATGACACCTCCCACGACGCATTCGGACTGAGAAGCCCTCTCTACCCAAAATACCTTCCTGCACTGCCCCAAAATGCTCACTTTCGCTACTACTCCTACTGATGACGTCACCCATGACGCACAGATGACGCGAACATCTCAAATCGGGTCTACACCGAAAGCTACAAGATAACACATCCAGGACGCATTCGAACCGTGAATAGTCCATCTCGTCCCCAAATACCTATATGCTGCCCAAAATGCGCACTTTGGCTACTACAACCTAGCTGCATGCGCAGATTAACGACGATTTGCAGCTCACCATTCTGACTCTAACCCACACAAGCTGCGCTGACACCTTCCCACCCATTCGGACCTAAGCGATGGCGCATCTCTACCCCAAACACACCCCATACTGCCCCAAAATGACGCACATGTTACACATCATTCTGACTCAACCCCACACAAGCTTCACTTTGACACCTTCCACGACCCATTCGGACCGTGAATAGTGCATCTCTACCCCAAACACACACCCACATACCCAAAAAATGCCTGCTTTCTATACTACGCCCGACTGCGATGCGCAGACTATTGCACACGGAAGAACCATTAGTCCAGTCGGATGCCGCCACGAGAGCTTCAAAATAAGACCTCATACGATACCATGGACCATTAGGGACTCACCTAGACCCCAAAACGTCCACCCCCGTATGGAACCTATACTCCCATAGCCATGCAGTATAGGCCTATGGGCTTACCCAGGCCTCGGTGAACTTTTTTCAAAAAATCCACCGTTTTGCTTCGAAACCCTTTCCATCGTGTTCTAAATGACGAGACATGAAAAACAAATCCAAACAACCCATATCACAATGAACGTGTGTGAATTTCCCAGGTTGAAACTATGCCCCTCATATAGCCAGTATGGAGATATATGGTCTATATACAGACCTACCAGGTACTTTTTTCAAAAATTTCACCGTTTCTCTCGAAATCCTTCCCATCGTGTTCTAAATGACGAGACGTAAAAACAAATCCAAACAACCCATATGACAATAAACGTGTGAATTTCCCAGGTTGAACCTATACCCCCAAATAGCCAGTATGGAGCTATATGGGCTATATGGTACTTTTCCAAAAATTTCAACGTTTCGCTCCGGGACCCTTCCCATCGTGTTCTACATGACGAGACGTGAAAAACAAAACCAAACAACCCATATCACAATGAACGTGTGTTAATTTCCCAGCATGGACCTATCCCTCCCATAGCCAGTATGGAGCTATATGGGCTATATGGCACTTTTCCAAAAATTTCACCGTTTCGCTCCGAGACCCTTCCCATCGTGTTCTGAATGACGAGACGTGAAAAACAAGACCAAACAACCCATATCACAATGAACGTGTGTGAATTTTTCAGGTTGGACCTATACCCCCCATAGCCAGCCTATAGGCCTATATACAGACCTCGGTGACTTTTTCCAAAAATTTCACCGCTTCGCTCCGGGACCCTTCCCATCGTGTTCTAAATGGCGAGACGAGAAAAACGAGACCCCACAACCCATAGTAAAGCCCACAACAAAAATTGACCATCCCCATTATTTTGCATCCCCATTATTTTGCATTTTCCCTTATATTGTATAATACAGATCCCTATTAGGTGGCCCTCCGCAGTTTCGTAGTAATGGCCCCTCTCTAATTTCATAATACGATAGACTGCCCTTGTTCTGCTACATCATAATTCTTCTTGTCTTCTTAATAGCTTATATCTATAATGCCATCCTATTCAGCATTGTCAACGCTGCAAACGAGTACGTACAAATCGAGTGCTGGCTTCGTCTACACGCTGATCGGGATCATGGAGTAAAGTTTGTCCTGCCTCAGTTATGCCCCTTGGGTGTGCCTAAAAATCGGGACTCATTTACGGGAAGAAAATCTGACAAAAACGGTTAGGTTAACACCCCCTTTTTTTGCCTTTTTAAGTTGAGACCGGACCAGGGAACGTGAGTAAGAAGTTTAATTGAAATCGCTCTTACAGATTTTTCTGGAAATTGAGCCGAATTTGACCATTTTTCGGACATTTTTAAGGGGTTTTCTAGGAAAAATGAAGCAAGCATGGAGGAGAATGTTCGAGTTAAATTTTTCTATAACATAGCAGTGTTATATCTTAAAATAATAGTTTCATCATGCTCTTTCAGAAAATATATACATATAAGTGATTTGGGTTGAAGGTTTTGCGACAACTGGTGGCCGAAAAACGGACCCATAGTCTATTCCATGCCGAATAAAAGAATCTCCGGAGTGCACCCTTAAGGCATAATAGTGGAGTCTATGCATTATCTTAATGTAGACTCCGTTACGGAGCGGAGATGTATCATTACGCCAGATTGTTTAATTTTGACTGCCTAGTTATACCTGAAGCGCTATTTTCGGAAGCAGGTGGAAAGAAGACCAGGAGTTCGATTAAAATAATCCACAGTGTGTCCATTAGTATACAATTGAGGTTACTGCATACTGTATTCCATACAGGAGTTATCTCCCCCTGGACTGAGATTTCGGTGGATATTATGGCAGAACGAGGTCCTATCAGAATGATATAAATTTGCCAGTGTAAATTTTCTTTACAAGAGAACCCATTTACAGTCCATAAAGGATGGAATGGATGTATATTATTATGGTTTTACAAATTATTTCTCAAGTTTCTGAAGTATTTCCCATGTTTCTAAGAGAAAATTGAGTGCAAAATTACCAATAATTTGACTTGGTTACATCGCTTATTTGCATTTTCCCGCGTTTCTGCTATCATTGGAAAGCGGAAAAGTAACCACGGCCTTCATATTGCCGAATGGATGACCATAATTAAGAAGAAATAGGTTAATTTTGAGTTTTGTTCTCGAAAATCCTGCTAGAATTGTCAAAATTGATCAAAACAAAGATGGGGTAGGGGGAAAGTTATCGGTCGGATTTCCCAAAATAATATGTATAACTGGCAAGTGTTGTATACCACCATACTCGCAAACACTCTGAGATTACGATACATGTGAATAATTAATTTCGTAAAAAACATCCTGCCCCTTAAGGTGGCCCTCCGTAGTTTCGTAGTAATGGCCCCTCTCTAATTTCATAATACGATAGACTGCCCTTGTTCTGCTACATCATAATTCTTCTTGTCTTCTTAATAGCTTATATCTATAATGCCATCCTATTCAGCATTATCAACGCTGCAAACGAGTACGTACAAATCGAGTGCTGGCTTCGTCTACACGCTGATCGGGATCATGGAGTAAAGTTTGTCCTGCCTCAGTTATGCCCCTTGGGTGTGCCTAAAAATCGGGACTCATTTACGGGAAGAAAATCTGACAAAAAACGGTTAGGTTAACACCCCCTTTTTTTTGCCTTTTTAAGTTGAGACCGGACCAGGGAACGTGAGTAAGAAGTTTAATTGAAATCGCTCTTACAGATTTTTCTGGAAATTGAGCCGAATTTGACCATTTTTCGACATTTTTAAGGGGTTTTCTAGGAAAAATGAAGCAAGCATGGAGGAGAATGTTCGAGTTAAATTTTTCTATAACATAGCAGTGTTATATCTTAAAATAATAGTTTCATCATGCTCTTTCAGAAAATATATACATATAAGTGATTTGGGTTGAAGGTTTTGCGACAACTGGTGGCCGAAAAACGGACCCATAGTCTATTCCATGCCGAATAAAGAATCTCCGGAGTGCACCCTTAGAACTGGGGGGTGATTGAATGAAATTTATCCTCAGAATTAGGGGTGATTGATTGGAATTTATCCTCAGAATTGGGGGTGACTGATTGAAATTTAGTCACAATTGGGGGGTGATTGAATGAAATTTATCCTCAGAATTGGGGGGTGATTGATTGAAATTCATCCTCAGAATTGAGGGTGATTGAATGAAATTTATCCTCAGAATTGAGGGTGACTGATCGAAATTTAGTCACAATTGGGGGGTGATTGAATAAAATTTATCCTCAAAATTGGGGGGTGATTGATTGAATTTTATCCTCAGAATTGGGAGGTGATTGAATGAAATTTATCCTCAGAATTGGGAGGTGATTGTATGGAATTTATCCTCAGAATTGGGGGTGATTGAATGAAATTTATCCTCAGAATTGGGGGGTGATTGAATGAAATTTATTCGCAGAATTGGGGAGGGGAGTGATTGCATGAAATTTATCCTCAGAATTGTGAGGTGATTGAATGATATTTATCCTCAGAATTGGGGGGTGATTGTATGAAATTTATCCTCAGAATTGGGGGGTGATTGCATGAAATTTATCCTCAGAATTGGGGGGTGATTGTATGAAATTTATCCTCAGAATTGGGGGGTGATTGTATGAAATTTATCCTCAGAATTGGGGGGTGATTGTATGAAATTTATCCTCAGAATTGGGGGGTGATTGTATGAAATTTATCCTCAGAATTGGGGGGTGATTGTATGAAATTTATCCTCAGAATTGGGGGGTGATTGTATGAAATTTATCCTCAGAATTGGGGGGTGATTGTATGAAATTTATCCTCAGAATTGGGGGGTGATTGTATGAAATTTATCCTCAGAATTGGGGGGTGATTGTATGAAATTATCTCAGAATTGGGGGTGATTGTATGAAATTTATCCTCAGAATTGGGGAGTGATTGTATGAAATTTATCCTCAGAATTGGGGGGTGATTGTATGAAATTTATCCTCAAGTGGGGGGTGATTGTATGAAATTATCCTCAGAATTGGGGGGTGATTGTATGAAATTTATCCTCAGAATTGGGGGGGTGATTGTATGAAATTTATCCTCAGAATTGGGGGGTGTATGAAATTTATCCTCACAATTGGGGGGTGATTGAATAAAATTTATCCTCAAAATTGGGGGGTGATTGATTGAATTTTATCCTCAGAATTGGGAGGTGATTGAATGAAATTTATCCTCAGAATTGGGAGGTGATTGTATGGAATTTATCCTCAGAATTGGGGGTGATTGAATGAAATTTATCCTCAGAATTGGGGGGTGATTGAATGAAATTTATTCGCAGAATTGGGGAGGGGAGTGATTGCATGAAATTTATCCTCAGAATTGTGAGGTGATTGAATGATATTTATCCTCAGAATTGGGGGGTGATTGTATGAAATTTATCCTCAGAATTGGGGGGTGATTGCATGAAATTTATCCTCAGAATTGGGGGGTGATTGTATGAAATTTATCCTCAGAATTGGGGGGTGATTGTATGAAATTTATCCTCAGAATTGGGGGGTGATTGTATGAAATTTATCCTCAGAATTGGGGGGTGATTGTATGAAATTTATCCTCAGAATTGGGGGGTGATTGTATGAAATTTATCCTCAGAATTGGGGGGTGATTGTATGAAATTTATCCTCAGAATTGGGGGGTGATTGTATGAAATTTATCCTCAGAATTGGGGGTGACTGTATGGGGGTATCCTCAGGATGGGGGGTGACTGTATGAAATTTATCCTTAGAACTGGGGGGTGATTGAATGAAATTTATCCTCAGAATTAGGGGTGATTGATTGGAATTTATCCTCAGAATTGGGGGTGACTGATTGAAATTTAGTCACAATTGGGGGGTGATTGAATGAAATTTATCCTCAGAATTGGGGGGTGATTGATTGAAATTCATCCTCAGAATTGAGGGTGATTGAATGAAATTTATCCTCAGAATTGAGGGTGACTGATCGAAATTTAGTCACAATTGGGGGGTGATTGAATAAAATTTATCCTCAAAATTGGGGGGTGATTGATTGAATTTTATCCTCAGAATTGGGAGGTGATTGAATGAAATTTATCCTCAGAATTGGGAGGTGATTGTATGGAATTTATCCTCAGAATTGGGGGTGATTGAATGAAATTTATCCTCAGAATTGGGGGGTGATTGAATGAAATTTATTCGCAGAATTGGGGAGGGGAGTGATTGCATGAAATTTATCCTCAGAATTGTGAGGTGATTGAATGATATTTATCCTCAGAATTGGGGGGTGATTGTATGAAATTTATCCTCAGAATTGGGGGGTGATTGCATGAAATTTATCCTCAGAATTGGGGGGTGATTGTATGAAATTTATCCTCAGAATTGGGGGGTGATTGTATGAAATTTATCCTCAGAATTGGGGGGTGATTGTATGAAATTTATCCTCAGAATTGGGGGGTGATTGTATTTGAATAGAGTGGTTGAATTATTAGAGGATTTACAGTACCATGATTTTGTACTTGCAATTTTGGGATATTTATTGGATTTTAGCATTTTCTATGAAATGCTCCCATTTTCAACCTAAAAATTACCATTCGCTGTGTCTGATTACGTAACGACATATGTACTCGGACCTTTTTTGGCCTTCACAGGTATGAAGCTGAAGCCAATCAGAACCACCTACATGTATCAGCTTTATTTCTCCAAACTCCGAACAGCGCATGTCAGCTGAACGACTATCGTCTGGCTACAAGCACTGCTCAGCATTGAGATTACTCTGCATTGCAATATATACCGTCCTTCTTTCCACTAAAAGCCTTTGTTTCATCAACCAAATATATCCCAAAAGTATTTAATAAATAGCTTACACCGAAAAAGAAGTTAGATTCTTGATTTTCTTGCCGTTCTCAACGAATCTTTTGGCGTAGGGAGCTGCATATGTGCGTGATTAGTCCCATCGTAACAAACCCACGTGTTCCCTGGTCTTCGGATCTGTGCTAGAGCATTCGACTGCAGGCAGTGCTTGTAGCCAGACGATAGTCGTTCAGCTGACATGCGCTGTTCGGAGTTTGTTATTTCTCATGAGTTCGCCATGCAAAATTTCATAGCCTTACTTAGCCACCTTAACACTTCACTTGACTATATCTATCAAGACAACGTTGCACTAAATTGCATTTTCAGATGTTCTGGGCATTACTGGGAGTGATAGTGATCCTTGCTTTACTCCATCACACATTGGAAGATCTGCTCAACACCCATTGGAGGAAATTTCCACCGGGGCCGATATCGTTGCCACTGTTGGGCGGACTCGTGTATGTGGATCCACGACACTTCTCTCAATCTTTGGTGAAACTGTCCAAACGGTATGGCAGCGTCTTGTCGTTGCGTCTTGGCAACCAGGGTCAAGTGGTTTTTCTCAACTCGCTGTCATCCATCCAGACCGTTTTGCACGAGCGATCGGCGGGTAATCGACCCAATAACCCGATCCTGCACCACCTCAGTGGACAAGGCTATGGCATGATGGTGGCGCCCCACGGGGTGCTCTGGAGGGTCCACAATCGCATGTCGCACTCTGCCATTGCCCAGTGTATCAGTACGTCGGCAGAGATCAAGATAAACAAAATTTTGGAACTACTTTCTCAGGAGTAGGTACATGTACATTTACTCTGTAAATCATTATACATGTAGCATACCGGAGCCTAAAATTTCATATAGCCATTCTTCAGTCCCACCACCTCCCTTCCAATCAAAATCTTGGCTTGTTTTTTCAAGTTGGAAATATCTCCTCATATAAGTTTACATGCATCAAGCGTTAAAGAGAACTGAAGTATTTCAGCAAATCGGACTTCGCTATTACAGTTTTTTAATTTATTGAATTCTGCATCGGACTCATAGGTCACAAAATAGACCTTCTATGAATGTCTGGTACATGAACATATAGCCTACCAATATTGTACATGTATAACTTACATGGTGGTGGAGAATTAGTAATAATTTCAATGGATTTCTACTTCATGAAGTTTCAAGGCGAAGGCAGGACTGATATTCGATCCATCGGAGGAGCTGCGTTTGACTGCCTCTAACATTCTCTCAGCAGTACTGTTTGGTCAGGACTGCGTAATGCTGAACAATGACGAGATCCAAGAGCGCCTGAAGCATCACAATGTTGTCATGGAGAGCCTCGGACCAATGAGCATGATGACTATCTTCCCCTTCCTTCTGAATTTCCCCAACAGATGGCGCAACCCTCTCACAGAGGCAATAAAGGTTACTACACTACCAGAAGCAAATGAATTAAAAGTCTGCATACTTAAGTTAGACTAGCTGGAATGCATGAATTTGGCCACCGCCTCACTGCTAGTCGCACAGTAAGATTGGTACATGTATGTGTCATGTTTATGCAGATTCAAAACAAAACTCGAGTAATGCATCACATTGAGATACTCCGTCTATGAAATGTACATAATTTGTCACACCCATGATCCCCGCATGGCGACTTTACATTTTGTGCAATCAAGTGGTACAGGCTGTTTGACCTGTGCCAGTGCTGTCTAGCAACATGTAGTCTAATCTAATGATTGATACACACTTCTAGTTCATTTGCATCTGACATTACATATGAAATAGAGGGGGGTGTGGACTGTTCCATTGAACAATGCATGTTATGTACATCCTATACATTGGGAAGAGGAGGTAATAATTCTGACGTTTTTAATATGTACATGATACATGTAATCTCTTAACATGCTTAATGCTTTCAGTTTAGCATCTTAAGGCTTTTAAACTGAATACATATCACATTAGACATGCCCTCAAAATAGAGGAAAACAAATTTTTTTTTCCTTTTAGTTTTGTATTGAACAGGTTGAGAATCAATGAACAGATATGTTCAGGGCAATTCCTCTGTAAAGCATCATGTTTGAGTGAAGTTTACTTACATGACTTAATTTACCAGATTTCTGAGACTTCCCATATTTTCTCTAATTTGGGCACATTTTAATACCCACCAGGAATGTTTATAGAAATACACAAACTTCTAAGCTGTACTCCATGTAAACATATTATGAACAAGTTTTCGATTCTCATGCTGGGGCCTTTATCAGGTGATCTGTTGAATTTCATTAAATTGCCAGTAAATATACAGATTGTCCAATTGTTTAACTGTTTCCACGGATGTTATCCTATTTCTATAATCCACAGACCAACGTATGAGTCTAAACTGTATATCACTAAACATGTTGTCGCGCCAAATAGTAATTGTGCATGTCTTGCTTTAGGGACTTCATTGATACAAGACAATTCATTTCAGATTTGAGAAGATGTCTGAATTGCATGACAGATACGTGAACATATACATTGTGAAATATCTTTGCTGAATATTACACATAAAACTTATAATTTTGGATCAATTGGTTGAACAGGTTAATTCTAGAAAAGTTTTCAGCCAAGTTTGGAAACTATAATTTATATATTGAACAACACTCTTTCTGGACGTCTGAAAATATTGCAGGCAGAACTGAATTCAAATTTCTCCAAAATTCCATATTTTTTAAGTTTTCAGAAACATGATGAAAGATGTTTTCTTTTCTCCAATCTCCTCAACAGGCAAGAGACAAACTGTTGATCACCAGATACAAGAAAACCCTCGCCAAATTCAGGAATGGTGGAATTCAAGACATGCCTATCTGGACAAAGTCTGATTCCGAGTGCATCTTCGACATTCTGGTGAGAGTGTCGGAAAAGTATCGGCTAGACATGAATAAAAATTGGGTTCCGCCTCACATGTTGAAGGATTCTGGGAAGGAAGGCGACATCAACAACCCTTTCTGTACTGAGCACCTTATCCAAACCATGTGGGGATTAATGTTGGCAGGTTAGTCAAGTCCTCCACAATTTCATTTTGTGTTTCCCATAACCTCTACCTACCCATCTATAGAGTTTTGAGATCTAAAATAATTTTTGGTCGAAAAATGGTTGTTTCTCTCTCAGCCATCAGACAATGTGTCCACAGGAACATTTATGTCCTGGCAAGAGCCCTGATCACATCAAATGATTAATGCACAAGAATCCCATTTACCAGGTAAAAAAAAACTATATGTGGGCTCCATAGCTGGTGTTGGGAACAGCATCCCTTCTTGCTCCTCCAATGGCCACCTCACTTCCTTGAGGTAATAGTATATGCCTGCACTGTAAGCATGCATAGATCTACAGTGCCTCTGGTTGATATACTGTGATGAGTCTGTATTTTGTGCATTATTAATAAGTCTAGATCATGCCTCTCAAACTGGGTTACTTACTGATTTGATAAGGCCATCATTTTACTATGAACTAAAATGTGATGTAAGAAAGGTGCAAGTTCATGTCGAATAAAGATTTCTAATTTCAGCCGTATACATACATGTGCCTCACTCATCAAATGTGATTGGACATCTAGGAAGTGCCATCAATACTCATCTGGGGCTCCTTTTCAATGGAAGCAACTACCAGAGAGCTATCGTAGGCAAGCCACAATGCTATCACCACATCATTTGCACAACTTCATGAAATTATATAGAAAAGAGTTACATGTATTAGGGGAAGCAACTCCTATGTTAATAAACCGACAAAATTGTCCCCGGTGCCTTTATTGTGTGTATTTTTTTTAACCTTCAGGAAATTTATTTTTGTATTCAGGCACAGACACGACCTCCTCAGCCATGCAATGGATCGTTCTGTACCTGGCAGTATTTCCCGATGTTGAACAGAGAGCGGAATATGAGATTCTTGCAGTGATTGGAAAGAAGATTCCCTCGTTGAATGACAAACAATATCTACCATATACAGGTACATGCAGCAAAAATTCATGAGATGAATTTGCATACTGATGCAAGGGGTTCTTTGACATGGTTTCTTTTCAAGATACGTTGGGGGGAGGGGGGGGGAAGTTACACAGAGGAGATCTAATGCTGCCATTTTATAGTGCTGTCCCACTGAAATATCATGCCATATGCAGACATGACACCCCACTCAGTAACATTATAATGACACTGAGCGAGCCAGTCTTTGTTCTATCCTCTAATGCTGAGCATAAGCGAGGAAGCAACAAGTCTTATGCCTCGACCTAGCTGGGTACCTACCACATACGAGGCCGACGCTCTAACCATTAGGTCACCGTAGTGCGCCCCCCCCCCAGAAAAAGGAAATGTAATGGAGTGCTAGTGGACAGTGTGATCACTCTTGTAAAACACAATCAACAGCCTTTGCATCCTCTACAATGCAGTTATGCAGTTAAAATAACAGCCAATGAACAGACAGTATTTTGAGGCAATGCGCATGTGGGATCTCAGTATATTTTCAATGAAGCTGGAGGAAAATCTCTCTGAAGTTCAGGAGGGAAACCACATAGGGGTGCCTCTCAACACAAAACTATGACAGAAATGAAACATGTGAACTCAAAACAAGCTGAGGGGATGAAATATACAACACTCATATATGGGCATATTCGGAGATGTCATGAGATCACCACTGCGCTCCGGAATGTTTCCAAGTCGACCGGATCATAATTATTATAAGATATCCGTCATGACATGGATTTGATAGACGAGCTTTGACTAGGGATCATGATTGATGCAGCCTTTGCAGGATTTCACAAACACGGAAGACTTTTTCATCTACAATTATCAACATGATCAAGTGATTTAATTATCAAGTCACAAATGAAGTAATTCATTGAACAATAATATCCTTGGCCAGACATTTGAAGGAAACTTTTTGAACATCTAGCTGTAGTAACTGCCAACAATGTGTGGAAGACTGTAAAGGTCTATTCCAAGGGGAATGAATCCAATCAAGGGGGATAACTTTTGTACTGGGAACCAGTGTAGTACTGGTAATGCAGGACTATATTTGTTGTCTCCAAACAGTAAAAGCATGTCAAACACATAACTTTTGGCATGTTTGTTGTATCTTGTTTTACCCTGTTTTATATTACAGAAGCACTTTTGCGGGAATGTCTGCGTATGAGCAGTGTAGCTGGCCTGTGTCCTCCCCACACCAGTGACCATGATATCATTGTAGAGGGCTTCACTATTCCAAAAGGTATCTATTTATTCATATGTGCAATTGAGACAAAATTCAGCTGATCAAATTTCAAGGGGTTTTCAGAATAATTCTGAACAACAGTAAGATTTCTTCTGGGTGACTGATAATGATATGCATGTAGACTTTTAGCAACAATTCCGAATCCTAAAGTGGAGAACACAAATGTATTACATGTATATTAGTGAAGTATCATTTGACATCGCTTTCAACAATCTTTCAGCCATACATGTATCACTATGTTTCAGTCCTATTTCAATTCAAAACTGGGAACTCCACGGCTGGGTCCTGTTCGTTTTTTGCACCCGGGAACCCCACGGGTGCCCAGTGAGTGAGTGAGTGAGTGAATATGACTTAACGTCGCTTTCAACACTATTTCAGTCGTATCACAACATTTGCTTTCTATTCCTTTTCACACCCGGAAACCACACAGGTAGGGTCCTATTCCTTTTAACACCCGGGGCCCCATGAGTGGGGTCCTATTCCTTTTCACAACCAGGAACCCCACGGGTGGCCCAGTTAGTCGCCTCTTAGACAAGCTGTCTGAGGAGACGAGGCCCTTACATTCTTACCATGATCTGAGGTGTACACGATGATACCCCATGTCAATCCCTGGGAGCCCCGCGAGCTCCACACTAGCGAGTACATGTAGTTAGCGATGAGGATGCTTATTTATGCTCAAAATATGGCAAAGATGGCTTGCATGATACTCCTTCGCTGAGCGTAGTAATACATATACATCATGGCATGGGTAGACAAAATTAAACACAATGTTAGGAAGAATTCAATTTCAAGATTACCCTATTTCTTCTAATTTTTCAAACAGCATTTTTAGAGTCAAGCAGGAAATCCATTTTTATGTCAACCGAGTCTACATACTGTGGCATGGATATGCTATTTATCCCAAGAACTGAAAAGATAGCCAGTGAAATTTGTAGAAAGTTAGCCGAATTTCTCTTCACAGATGCCTGAAATTAGATTTTGCCGTCTGAATAATTAGAGGAAATAGAGTACTATCTTTCTTCAATTCTCCTCCGATACAGGTGTGAGTGAGTGTATGGTCAAACCATAAGGCTGACCAACATTGACCTTGACCTTGTTCACCTTGATTGATTCTGTTCGATTATAAGTTAGAAAATCTACCATGACTTCATATATTTTTCAGGAACACAAATGTTTGCCAATCTGTGGGCAATTCACCATGATGAAAAAGTTTGGTCTGAACCGGAGAGGTTGAAACCGGAGCGCTTTCTCGACAACGACGGAAAAATCCTGCCAGTGTGGCACTTCCCGCATTATCTCCCTTTTTCTCGAGGGACAAGACCATGTGTTGGGTCCAGACTTTCTCGCTCCCTGCTTTTTCTCTTTCTGGTGACTTTCATACAAAAGTTCCGGGTCAAACTGGTTTCCCCCCCAGATCTGACTGGAGAGATGCGGTTTGGTCTAGTCCCTAAGCCGTATAAAATACAAATATTCACTAAAACCAACTCATGAATTCAACAAAAATTCATAAAGGTTGTACAACTAGTGCTCAAATGCTTTTATGACCAGTATATCATTTCAAGTTTGTGCAGTTCATGCACATCATGCATTTCAGCTATCATGCATCTTGGCTGTACATGTATCATGCATCTCAGCTTTTTAAACATTGTACATGTATTTTAAATAGTAAATAGAATTTTCATCAACATGTTCAAGTATTGGAGGCTTTAGATTACCCTCTTGATCCAACGTTAAACGTTGTGCCCAAATTAGGACACACCCAACTAAAGAGAGCAAAAAAAAAAAAAAATCTGAAATAAAAACATTTTTTTTAAAATATTTTTCTTGCATTTGGAATCAATGTTCAGATCATATGTTCATGGAGATTTCTCATCAATAAGTGTGATATTTGATTCGAAGCCTACATGTACATGTATCTTTGCCAGAATTATGGGAATTTGAATATTTTCACTAATTTGGGCACGTTTTCGTCTAAAAAAAATTTGCCGCACCAAATAGAGAATGTGCCACTGCCCAAATAACGGCATAATCTAAAGCTCTGGTATTGCAAAATACAATATATGACCATGTCAGGATACTGCAGATCTGGTACGACAGATACACATGTACCTTCTCACCATTCATGTATTTGAAAAGGTTACCAGAATTTGTTTTTCAAAACCTACAAAGACTACCGACCTACCGAGAAACTGAACTTAAGGGAGCTTCTTGATAGGAGTTTGTCGATAGGAATGGCATTGCCGGTGATTCAAATGGGATACACTATGCTCATGTAGTGTTCTGATCAGCATGAAGAGGAGTGAGTTCGAAAAAGGATACCAGGGAGTTCCTTGGAGTTCCAACTCAGCGCACAATGCCATGCAGCATTTGGAATGCCTTATGCCAGTTCTTACTATGCTCTAATTTCAAGAATCATTGAATTTTTAAAGGTACTACCTTGGAAACATACAGAGAAGCTCGGTGAAGAACAAGTTGGGTTTTTTTCTGAAAAATTGGATTTTTTAACACAATAAAACAGATGTGGTGAAAAACAAATTGAGGTTATAACCTCTAACCAGTGACGTCTCACCTTTGACCACAGCGTCTAATAACGACTAGATGGACGTCCTATTGTTACATACATTGCACAACAATTGAGTGTGATGACCTCAACATGAGGTCAACATAGACATTACATTAGCTTTGTGATGTTGACATTACAATGGATGTGTTACATGTACCTAGAAGATAGAATACAAGACCTATATGTACTGTATTGAATAAATTGTATATATTCATGTATATTCATGACACTGACTATTCCACTAAAGTGTTTTGTGATTGATATTTTTGTACTACAACACAGGACATGTTTCTGGATCCTGACCATGCAGAGCCCTTGGTAATTATTTGCATATTGTATTACATGGAATTTTTTGTTGTATATCTTCATCTTCTATAGACATCACAGTCTAGGCCAGTACAATATATGTTTTGTGTTTATCATGATTTTTTGTTTTTTATAATATTTGACTTTTGTACACAGAAGCTACATTTGGTTCATCAAGTTCTATAGACATGACATTCTAGGCCAGTACAATATATGTTTTGTGTTTATCATGATTTTTTGTTTTTTATACTATTTGACTTTTGTACACAGAAGCTACATTTGGTTCATCAAGTTCTATAGACATCACAGTCAGGCCAGTACAATATATGTTTTGTGTTTATCATGATTTTTTGTTTTTTATACTATTTGACTTTTGTACACAGAAGCTACATTTGGTTCATCAAGTTCTATAGACATGACATTCTCGGTCAGTACAATATATGTTTTGTGTTTACATGTACATGAATAATGATAAAGGTTTTTATTTGACTTTGTACACGGAAGCTAGTTCATCTTCTATAGACATCACAGTCTAGGCCAGTACAATACCTGTATATGTTTTGTGTTTATCATGATAAATGTTTTTGTACAAGATTTGACTTTTGTTATTCCCCCCCACATCTCTCTCATGTGTTTGCTTTATACATTAGTGCTAAAATGGTTTATCTTTTGTAACCGATTAACTGGTGGCACTTAGATTGGTTAATGATGTCATCAGCCTCAAAATCTAGACTGCCATCAAGTTTTCTGAAACTCACTGAGAGTGGCATATGTTATAACAGTATGAAGTATATTCGACCACATTAATCTCAACTTGTGTCTGGTGTTCAGGAGAAAATGATGATAAAAAACTAAATGGCATGCAGCGCCATACCATTTATTTTTCATCATTTCTCCCATTGTCCCACGGACACAGCGGAGCACACTGTGTGGCTCAGAGGTCGAAATAATGTTTGTCTACTCATCTTCGACAACTTCACAAGCGCTTTTTTGTGGTGACAAGTAAAAAAAAAATCACTTGACACCGGAGACAAAAAATATTTAGGAAACATTTCAAACCCTGCAACTCAACGTAACGTACTATAGGTACAGATTCCAATGATACCACCCGACATATACTTGCAATACTGTATGAATGGGCATGTCCGACACTTGAGAAACACATTTCATACGCAATTCATTTTCGCTATATAATTGAGAAAAGTAGAAGTTGTGTAAAAGAACAAAAATCCCTGGTCACCCGAGACAACAAATTTTTAGGAAACATTTCAACCCCTGTGGCTTGGTTGTCAATATTGCAATGTCACAGTTGGAAGTGGGCATCATCACTGTTTTTGGAGGATGTCATAATGTGGAGTGTCGTATAACAGACATTATCGCTCTTCCAGATGTTGTAGTCATGCAGCCTATGGCGAGCCTGAAGTTTGTCGAAGCGGTGGGAATTCTTCAAATTTTCTAACTGATACATGTATTCTTGCTTTTACTGTTTATATATTGCCATCGCCGTTGTCGAATGTGAAAACTATGATGTCTTGGTTGGCTTTGATGCTGAAACTTTCAGGGTCCTCCTGAGTTAATCAAACTGTACCATTTTATTATTTCCTAATAATACTAGGTTGATTCTGAGCACAGGTCATACAACCTCTATACTCACTCAGGTCATCCCCACTTTAAACTACTTCATCTCCATCACTTCCGGTGATAAAACATGTATTATCCTACAGAGCAATCTGCCTATTCCAATGTCAGTCAAGACGCCTCCTCTATAAATCATATTTTTTGTTGCGGTTTTAATCAGATACGATCAACACTTCATATAATTTTATTACAAAGTAGTGAACCTCATGTTGTTATATTCTTATACTGCCTTCATTTACTGTATCGTTTTTGGACCCAGTGTATCGATTTCCGGCGTTTCTGTCACTTCATATTTATGGTGCTGTAATTCTTCATATATGATGTCTGTAAAAAATAAATGTTTTTTCTGCAACAAATCATCAACATAATTGATATCAGGATTTTCAGTTAGCAGGGATTCATAGAAGTCGCCTTTTAGGGCCGATTATCGGTCCTAAAAAAAATTGAGAAACTCAATTTGTGGGGGGTAAAAACTGAATTTGTGACCAACTGTGACCAATAATTTAGAGAAACTGAATTTCAACCAAGACAAAAAACTCAATTTGAGCTAATTAAAACTGAATATGAATTGCGTAACTCACTGTTCAATATTTATTTACACGTGTTGGCGGAGAAAACCGCAGCTCGACATGAAGCTAAACAACCCGCCGTTTTATGGAAATTCACATCACTAATATCTAGCTCGGGTGCCCTTCGAAATTGCTTAGTTGCGAGGTTACGCAGGGTTCCCGAAAGACTTTCTCACAAGACTTTTACAAGAAAAAAAATCAATACAGAGAGTTCTTTCCAGTTGCTGGGATACAACCGATGCTCCGGATTTTTCATCATCAAGAAATTCTACGTTTTGAATGACAGGTGATGTATCAGTCTATACTAGGACTTAAAACTGACTGCTTGAAGTTTATTACTGACAACTCAAAACTTAACACGCAGTCCAAACGCATCAACAACAACACGTGTAGACAACACTGCAGCGCATTGTCATTTGACGATCTAAATATTTCATTTTCATTTTTTATGAGTTGATTTGTTTATTGAATAAATTGCTCTGCCTCGATAGTTTAGAATTTTTCTTGATTTTTTCAGATCTTTGAATAAAGTTGTAATTTTTTTCAACAGGTTAGGGCAAGTTGCTCATTGAGCTATTGTAGGCTGATCTAACTAAAATTCTCCCAGACAACTCTCACTGAACAAGAGCAGAGAGCAATTGGTTGGAAACGGCTGTTAGTAACCAGCTAATCAACATCTTTAGTTGTTATCCATAAATTCGTTTAGTTACAGAGAACAATAGATTAGGTGACCAGGACACATTATCAGGTGAACAAAATTGTTCATTCCTATGAAATCACAATCATGATTAAATTATACATGTATGTGGTATATAATGCAACTGGTCCTAAAAATATTATTAAACTCAATTTGCACCCCTAAAAGCACGCTAAATACTCAATTTACTACATGTAGGTGAGAAACTCAATTTGACCATTAAACGGCCCTAAACAGAATGACTTCTATGAATCCCTGAGTTAGACATACTGGACAAGGGCTTGTCACACGGTGCGGAAATTGAAAAATGTATGCTTTTTGGACCAGTGTCTGCATTAAAAAATGCTGCTGAGCCATTGTACAGGTTTAAAGTGGAATACCTCAATCGGCATACAGTACCTCAAATAGCGTATAACACCTCAATAGGGGTATGCAGTGATACCTCAATTGGGGTTGAGGGTACTAAATAAAAAGGAATCGTCCGACACGGGTTCACAACTTCCAACCTTTCAAACAAGGAGGATCTCGTCAGACATGGTGTGCATTCATCCTTCGCCTCAACTTCTTTTCAAGCCGAACGAATAACGCAATTTCGTCGAGTAATCGTTTAAACAAACCACTTACACTTTTGCCATTGTTGTTATTAAGGCAAAACATTAATATTTCAACATTTTCTCAGATCAGAAATTTCTCTGCATGGGCAGCGCCATTTTCTCTTCTTCCTGTGATGACTGCAAGATACAGCGTCGTCTCATGGCAGCAAGTCGCTTAACCCTTCATCTTCTCTCATACTGCTCATGTTAGCACATAGTCTTTGAAGTTCATGAAAGATTGAGCTTCAAAGACTATGTGCTAACAGGAGACGGCACTGTATCTTGCAGTTCGTCACAGGAAGAAGAGAGAAAATGGCGCTGCCCATGCAGAGAAATGTTGAAATATTAATGTTTTGCCTTAATAACAACAATGGCGAAAGTGTAGGTGGTTTGTTTAAACGATTAGTCGGCGGAATTGCTTTATTCGTTCGGCTTGAAAAGGAGTTGGGGCGAAGGACGAATTCATGCATACCATGTCTGACGAGACCCTCCCTGTTCGAAAGGTTGGAAGTTGTGAAACCACGTGTGGGCGATTCCTTTTTATTTAGTACCCTTAACCCCAATTGAGGTATCACTGCATACCCCTATTGAGGTATTATGCGCTATTTGAGCGGGTCGGGGAAAGGTTGAAATTGACCTGAATCACCTGAAAAGGGATGATTCCGCCCAGTTTGGGTGAATGACGTCATAAATCCTCACCCCAATTAGGCTGAATTAATCGTAATCCAAAGTGATCATTTTTTTACAATGATAAATATCACAAATTATGAGCTGACCACTTTTGGCGCTAAAATAGGGAACATGTTTTCTCCGATACCATAAAATTTATGACGTACATTTGCTTATGAATTGTGCAGGAAAGCGGAATATGTTGTTGTCTCGCAAAAAATGATAAATCCGGTTGATACAACTTTACCGTTTATAAGTTTTTCGATGGATAAAATATTTTGCTCACGTTCATACCTTTCGTTGTTGTCGTTACCGCCATGTTCTGGTCGAAGTCGAGGCCATGAGGGTCAACTAATCGATCAACTTTTTTTTTTAATTATCATATTCGGTAAGAAGCATCAGGGGAGGTAATCTGGTGGAGAGCTCATGCCAAAGACAATTTGGTATTGAATTGAATTGAATTTTATTCTCTAAATCTTGCCCTTTCGCGTATTACTCATATTTTATCAACTATCGATTAATTTCGCCTGGCAGTTCCAAAACGAGGCAAACAAAGATGGTGGCAAACACGCTGCACACGCTGTGGTCGTTTTGCAGAACAGTTTGACTTTGAAAAAATACTATAAAATGGTAAGTAATCTGCATGTCTTGTGTTTATTTTTTTATTGACAACATACTCCACCTTCCCACAAACTTCGCTGACAGGATAGAAATATGAGTTTAACAGTTTTCTAGAGAGGAGGTCCTGGACAAATGCGCTGAACATTAGCCCAGGAATGGCTGTATTCTCGATTGGCTCTGTAATCGACTTCAGCCAAGGTTCTTCCTATACACAATACATCTCACACATTGAACTTTGAATGACATTGTCCAATATCCTAACTGCACACGAAATAAAATGACAGCGAATAGTAATAAACTATACCTCATTTTCCTCTACATTGGTCCTTCTCGCCGCCTGCCAACTCTCAACACTTAATAATTCCTCGTTCTTGAGATATCATCGTTTAATCACGCCTTCACGGCGTTTTCTGACATATTTTGGTCTCATATTTTGAATGTCTCAGCATAGCGAAGATAGCCACGCCCACCTACACGCGCATGCGTTGGGCTGTCATCGAACTGACCCGAAAAATCACGCATGCGCCACGGCTTGTTTTCAAAAGACACCGCCATCTCCGGCAAAGTCCGTGCAAGGGATATTTACATCACTAACAGTTGAATGGCGGTCAGCTGAATATTCAAATCCCCAAGAATCTTGTGAACAATTGATGATAACTTAAGAACGAGGGAATACCGAGAGTTCTAACTTGGAGGGAAGTATCTCAGTTGTTGTTGTTGTTGTTGTTCAGTTAGTGTATCCGCATTTTAGGGTTAGCTTTCCCATGTTGTTGTTGTTGTTGTATCCTTCCTTTGTCAAGTGCCGAGTGAGTCAAATTAAAACCGATTGTATACGGACCCAACGAAAACAAACTTACCGGGTATCCTGGCTGAGAATAGTGGGGTCTCATTGGTGGTCCCTGGACAGGAGGATAGCGCGGTTGTTGTTGCATTTTGGTCAATAATTATCTTCAAACTTTCCAAAAAGACCGCAACAGAATTCGGCCTCTTTAGTTGTCTACCGCCAGGTGGCGCGCGACAACGCTCGCAAAATATGCGACTGATAACAGAAACGGATTTGCAGTTATAACAGATCGGCAGGTATTGAAGCGACATGCATATACGTTGGATCATTGTCCTTTATTGGCATCGAGATGCTGAACAATGCCAACCTCAATTTATTCTAATACATAAGTATTAGTTATAACCCGAAATAAACATTTTGTGTGGGCAGTTAACAGTCCGTAGTTCCGACTCCGTATGCGATCTGCATATTAAAGTGAGCAAGCACCTCGCAGAAGAAGCGTCGAAAATTTATTTGACAGGTGGCTGTCAGAATCTGACGATGAAGCTGTGAATTTCAATCCGTTTTCTTTGTTTTCATCCGAAAATATCGACGTTTTTTTATTCTTCAGAGTATAAAGAGTGTGTAGAGAATGCAGAAATACGAAAAACTGGAAAAGATCGGGGAAGGTAAACTGTCCGTCGAATGTTGAAAATCCACATCACTATCCTGCTGACCACAGGCACAGCAGGACAAGCAGTCTCACATCAATCGAACAATGCTGATTAATAAAACAATTCTGATTAATCGATATTGTTGTTACCATACGCTAACATATGCCACTGTACATATATGGAAAGAGAAGGACAGAAACGCCTTTCAGAAAGATTCTCAAAATAGGACAATGAAAGCTCCAACTCGACTTTTTTCTCTTTTTAAAGTTTTTTAGAGCAAAACTGCAACTGACAATATTGGTGGGTGAGCAGCATGAATTTTGTACCATGTCTGTGGTCACAAGGGGAAGATTAATTTCCTCTAAATGATGACCATACAGGGATAGTCACACATGTCCAGCTAATCATGTTGTAGTTAGTTATATCATCGCTATATGACTGAAATAGTGCTGAACGCGATGTCAAACCCTAACTCGCTCACCATACGCTTTTCAAAAGTGCTCCACATTAGGTACTCACATATGTTTCCTTGTTTCCCATCACCTGCCTGCATGTCATTTTACCTACCGTACATTTTCATACACCCACCTGTGAGCCAAAATGTAGATGTAATATGTGATGGCGATGCAGGGGTTTTTCTTGACAGTTTTTCATCGGGGTAACCCCGATGAAAAACAAATAAGAATTGAGTTTTGACGTTTTTTTGGAAATTGAGTTTTCATGAAAAAATTGAGTATTTTATTTTTCGGACATTCGCGCGCCGTAGGCGCGCGAAAAAATTGAGTTTCCTTCAATAAAATTGAGTTTCTGTAACGAAATACAAAGATAATACAGCTCGCGAGAAGAAAGAAAAGACTGCACTCACGTGGTGGAAGAGCGATGTGTGCGTTGTTGTTGTTATACGCACAGCCTACGTTTTGTTCCACTTTGCATGCGGGCGTATGACGTTTCATTGGAAAGGGAATTCCTTGTAGTTTCTGATTGAATGCGTGATTTCGACCGATGGCCAATCAAACAGACGATAACATCGAAAAACTGCAAGGGGTGTTTTCCCGTTTCTCTAGTAACGGTAACAGCCGATCCTGTATCGGTTACCTTGATTGGACAAGCGGGGTAACGTGACCTACATCGAAGCGCTCATTGGCCATAGCCCTTCAACTGGGTCAAGCTGATCTGAGGGAAACGCCATTTTTATCTCATCGCAACGAAATTACGTGGCGCAGAAGCTCGAAAGAAATTTGAAAATAAAGTTTGTTTAGCGGATTTAATCGAAACCCGCACTTTGGAAATATAAACTGAGCTTCTGTACTTCAACTATACCAAAGAATCATATATTTTGAAGGGGTTTTCTGTGAGTATTTTATATTTTCTGGGCGGCTTCTCGACAACGTTTTATGGAAATCTCCGTTGGTGTTTTTTTTTTATTTCTTCCTCCCGACTTCGTTATTCTGAGACAGAATATCAAGTTTACATTCAAGAAATCAAATCAGGCTTAGCCAACAATATATGTATGGTTTTTATCGAGTTTCATGCTTGGTAAATTTGAAAAAAGCGATTTCAGAATGGTACATCGCTGTACTCGCATTGGCAGAAGCAAAGGCTCGTCGCATTTTTCGTATAGAAAGACGAGAGCCGTTTGAACGACTCGCCGCAGCGTAACAGTTAAAATGCTGAAAAACTGAACTTAGAAAAATAAAGAACTGAATAAAGATCTATGCATGGAGACATTCATACAGTTGACTCCTCGTCGATGATCAATAATAAACTCCAGTAAATGGGGAGAGTCCGACGCAGGCATTTGCACGTCGCTGAAAGTGAAAGTAGGCGGGATGATATATGTAGAGCTGCCAGATGTCAAGAAATGTAAAGTGTCTCCATGAATAGAATATGTAATCGAAAATGCGAGACAAGAACTTTGATTTTCACAACACGTCGGTTCGGTATTGGTGCGCAACAACAACAACACAATGTTGTAGAGGGGGTGAAAAAAAACGTGATGGAGGGCGCATTTTATTTTCATTTTTCTGAAAGCCAACCAAAATGTTGGCCATACAACTGACATTTGAGATGCATACTGCAAACCTGTGTATGCATCAGCTGTTTTCAAGCACAGAAGAATTTTTCATCATTTAGATTTACACTGGAAGAAATATACCTCTGAAACGCCCGTACACAATCTCTTTTTTTTTGGGTATTGCATGTATTTTTTTTGCATGCTATTCCTATTTCTAAGATGAAAAGGCACTAAAAATTGAGTTTTCGCACTTCATTCGATGAAAATTGGGAAAAATTGAGTTTTAGGCATTATTTAGCGCGCCAAAGGCGCGCGAAAAAAATTGAGTTTTATTGAATTCAGAAATTGAGTAGATGAAAAACTTTTGTCAAGAATAACCCCTGCGATGTCTGTCCGTTCATTCGTGTCCTGCCTATATCTATGAGAGTTTCCTATCTACAGTTTCCAATTTTGTCAGTGGATACCCCAGGGGACAACGGAGATTGGAGATCAAGGGCAAAGGTCACTGACCTATAAATCAGGAAATCATAGAACTGTTAGTTTCTGGTCTTTATCTTTGACAGTTTTCTATCTACTTTGCAAATTTTTTATGTGATGTGTCACATACCAAAAGGTCGATACAGCCTAAAAATCAGGGAATCATTGGAAATTGCTAATTATTTGGGAGTGGATTCAATAGGGGAAAAATATGTGTCGCATACCAAAATTGAGGTCAAATGTCAAAACTCAATGACCATTTTATTTTCTTTTGGCATCACACAGATTAACATCTCACCAAACTTAAAAGAAAAAAAAGGCTATATGCCGTGGAAAAAATGTCTTCCAAATTTCTTTGCAGTTTTTGACTTTTCTAGGAAGTTAAATTTATCGAACTTGATTTATCCTTTTCGGGTAAGTTGTTCGGGAGAACCTTCACCATGCTCACCAAGTGTCCTATTTCAGAGACCCCTTCATTGCCATAATCATGTCTGCCTTGAGATATCCAAACGGAATGAGTTCATTCTCTCTTTCAGGCACCTATGGCACTGTGTTCAAAGCTAAGAACAGAGAAACTCATGAGATCGTGGCATTAAAACGAGTCAGACTTGATGATGATGATGAGGTATGTATATGTATGATATGCTTATCTCCTCTACATGAGTTCCAGGATTCCATGTTAACTTGGTCCTTGATCATCTCCACATGTGTGACTGAAGCCCAGACACCTCCTCCTATGCCATTTTAGTCTTTAGTATGCCTCTAATTAGTTTGGAATGTAAGAAATTGACTTTGTGTAATGAATTGTCGAAGATACGTCGGTCATTTTATTGCAGTTTCTAGTTGATTTTAATTTTCACTTAAATTGACATTATTGCAGTTTGTGAGAAGATTCAATATCATAGAATGTTTATTCTACATACATCTTTATAATGCTCATATGCTTGATATGTATCATGTGATATATCCTTAAGCAAGAAACCCCTACTGATTATTATTGAACTAGAAGTATTACTGTCCTATATTTTCTCAGGTAATTATTTCAGATTTTCTCAGATTATTTATTTTAGAATTCTTGCTACATGTATGATTATCTGTAATATATTGTATATATGTATTATTTCAGGGAGTTCCCAGCTCTGCTTTACGAGAGATCTGCCTGTTGAAAGAGTTGAAGCATAAAAACATTGTCAGGTACAAATCCATATTTATATGTTCGGCTTCCATCAAAGAAGACATTGTTTTTTTCTCATGCAATTTTTTTCAAACTGTGGGTGTTTACCAGAAAATGATGGATTTATATTTGATCTTTGCAAAAGAACAAAAAATTCAAACAATCATTTTCTCAAAAACGTGCCTGTGTGCATAATATATTACTGTGGGAAAAAATCCTGTATATCAGAATGGGATAGCCCCTCTTCATATACAGATATAATAGGTTAAAAGGTCCTAGTATGTACCATATCCTCTGAGGGGGGTGATAGGTTAATGCCCTTTGCCTTATTTTCAGGCTTGGCCTGTGAAGACTGTAAATCTGTTATATGTTTTAAATGATGCAACTGTGTATTTCTACCTCCAGCATTTATAATTATAATGGCACAGTATGTCCAGATGTCCTCATTCAATCATATCAATTTCCCTATGGCATTGGTCTCATCATTGCTGATTGCTGGAGCTGATGGAAGCAGCTGCTATATTCCTGTTGTAATGACATTAAAATTAAGAGAATATAAGATATCTGGGTATTTTATTCTTGCAGGCTGCATGATGTTTTACACAGTGAGAAGAAGTTAACACTGGTGTTTGAATACTGTGATCAGGACCTGAAGAAGTACTTTGACAGTTGTAATGGAGAAATTGATCCAGATAATGTCAAGGTTGGCTCAATGATATGTGGGAAATGAAGTAACAGTATATCTGGGGTTTTTTATATTATTTTATATTTAGTCACATCAAGGGAAGTAACTCTTCATTGTGAATACCTCTAAGGCCATCCTTAAAAATAAGTTTGTTGCGCGTAACCCGACCGACCGTCCAAAAATCCGCCGACTGGAAACTTTTTTCGCCGATTTTCCGACCGGTCATCTTTTTATTTTATTTTGCAATGTCAGAATTATCTCCCCTATCTCCTCTCTCGGGTAAACGTATGTAAAACGTTCGCCCAGCAAAAGCAAGCAGGATTTCACTCTCCAGTAGTCGGCATGTGAGCTTATGTCACACTTTTTGAAGGCATATCCTCCATGGCCCAGTCCGTAGGGGAATGCAGTTTTCGTCGACCACGTGTATATGGCGGGAAGTTCCCCCTTCTGTTTTGTGTTTGGGTTTGATGGAGAGTCGAGAGGACAATAAACACATCGAGCGGCAACAGCAACACAGGATGGGAAAAATATTTCAAAACGGTTGGTTATTAAAACCTGCCATACAGAGCTCTGTCGCGAATCGATGTGGAACGTAGACATGTTTAGGACTGCCACCACCTCGTGGGTCCGTACACCGACAGATTCTGAGACTGACGATGTTACAACAACAACGATGTTTGGATTTCTACTTTTATCCGAGAAGACTTCAGTGTGCCTAAATGCAGAAAATCTATACTGCTTTGTTGTTTAACCGAAACTTTATAACCCTCTATGTCGGTGGCTTCAGCGGTCTTGACAAATTAGACCCGTCAGCTTAATTTTGACATTCCGATGTCGGCATCAAATACGCTTGTCAGAATTCCACCTCGGACTAAATTCCACGAAAAGACACAGGTTAGAAACTTAGTATTTGCCTCATTGTTGTCAGTAAATTAAATTACGATGTATTTTTAATCTGAATAAAGGAAGTACCTAAGTATTCAATAAAAGCACACCATATTTTAATTTGCGACAAGGAAGGGCGGTAATGATGTTAATGATTAATTTGAGGTAATTTTATCAACTCCAAATGGTAATGAACAACCTTCTGTATAACACTGAGAGGATTTTTTTCTTTCCTGTCACAATTTTGGCAAAAGTGTGTCTGATAGTGGTATATGTAAAAAAAATTGTTGACCAGCTAGTCACTAGTCATTGTCAAGAATGTGTTCAAGGATGTTGATGTCTTCTAAGAAATAAAACGTTACACAAGCCTGAATTTAAGAATATCTTGCTTAATACCTTGAAGATAACTAGTTTTCTATACTGAAATAATTTTGCTGCCAGACAAAGAGTATTTTTCAAATGACCTGCTTAGTATCTGAACAAAATCACACTAACCTCTTCCACCCTCCCCAAAATGAAAACCTGATCTAAGAAAAAAAAAAAAAAAAAATACCTACCTACCGACCCAACTTCCTGAGGTAGGGTCGGGTTACAGCCAACAAACATATTTTTAAGGATGGCCTAAGTAGTGTCCCTTTAATGTGACAATTCCAAAATGTTGCCTTCATTCACCTCCAGCTATGAAAGGATACTGAAATGAGCTAAGAAACTGGTATAACCTACTCTTCCTTTTCCGTATTATAACATTTGACATTTTGCATGTGGCGTTTACTGCTATATATAACTCTTCCTCCAATACTGAAGAGTGTTATGGATGGGAGACAAGTCCTAACGAAGCATGTGGGTGGGTGAGCCCCAACTATCAAACACAAGCCAATGACTCATATTTCTTCCAGGTGTAACAGAGTGTCTCCATGGCTGAATGATTAGCATGTTTGTGATTGGCAATAGTTAATAAAGAAATTCAAAATTCTGATTTATATTTAGGCAGCCATGATTGCGCTATATTTTCATTCATCAGTATTAATAGGTTTGACATGATTGCATTTTAACAGTATTGAAGGTACATTTTGATATAATTGTTTAGCGTAAGTGCTATCAAAATTCAATCACTCATGAACATTCAGTCTATGAAGATTGTAAGTTATACATGTGTATCTTGACTTATGATCAGTCAATCCTTTGATCACCTAACAATAAAACCATAGTTATACCTGTGATGATCAGTCAATCCTTTGATCACCTAACAATAAAACCATAGTTATACCTGTGAATACTGACACCTGGGTAAACCAACCAACCTCTGGCATGATCCATGGTCTCAAGACTTAAATGTAAAGTATTTTGAACCTTAATAAACTGGAACCCTATCAAGACCAACACTATACACTGGTCCCAAGCAATGGTCAGTACACACAGGTTTCAATGTACATGAGTACGGTACTTTTGGGTATCATTTCAATTGCCATCCAAATAATTTTACTGTCTCACACCCCAACATTTTGGTAGAAAAATACACATCCTCTGTTTGAATTGTTGGCCAGTTTACTAAAAAATAACAAGGCAGTAATTTTCTCTTTCCCAAAGTAAATTCAAAATCATTTGTCAACAACATGAAATATGAAGAACTGATCAATTAAGATACTTTTTGTTTTCTTCATTGCAGTCATTTATGTACCAGCTTTTACGAGGTTTGGCCTTCTGTCACAGTCACAATGTTCTCCATAGGGACCTTAAACCACAGAACTTACTCATCAACAAGGTAAATATGTGTTTATGGGTACTGCACACCTTGGGTGAAATTAATAATCTGAGAAATATAGGGTGTTCCTGAAATTATATACATAAATCAGGAAAATATGTAGGCCACTATGTGTAAAGCAGGAATGGTAATATTTTCACTGTTTGTCACATCTGTCTCTACTCTCATGAAGCAATATTGTCACCAGATATGTGATCATGAAAAAGTTCAAGTGAAAAAAAAAATAAAATAAAAAATAAAAATCAGCCTATGGTTTGTTGCAAGGTTATCCCAAATGAACAACTTTTTAGTTTTGTTCTTATTACTGTATTGCGGAATTGTGTTAAAGTTGAGCTCGGGAATGAATATTTCACACTTTTGGCTAATTTTCATTGGAATATGGAATCAACATAGGAATTTACCATTCCGATCTATAATGCCCTAAAGCAACATTAATTTTTGAGGGGTACGTGAATTTCTCACCTTTATAGTAGTTTCAGACATTTTTATGTGTACATATTTCCACCACAGAGTGCTGTAGCAAGTGTTGGTATTGCCAAAACCTCCACCTCTTTTTTTGAACAATACTATTTCATGTTTGTAATAATGCTATAAACTGAGAACAAATTTATCGCCAATATGGTTTTCATATTGTCATTCTAGTTTGTAGTATGCTTTTATATTTTCTAACTATGCTAGGATCAGTGGACCTTATTGTTTTAGATTCAGAAAGTAAATTGGAACTTGAGAGCAATATTTTTGTTGACACCATCACATCAAGGGGAGCAACTCTTCATAGTGAATACGGATAGTCTCCCTTCAATTGTGACATTCAAAATTCTCCACTATTTTACTGCACAGAAAAATATCCTGGGATTGCCTCACATTTAATATTTTTCTCACCATCATTGGATTTCTTACCAACTGGTGTAGAAGTACAAATTTGTTGCAATGTCTTTTATGTTGTGATATATTTCAGAATGGTGAGTTAAAACTGGCCGATTTTGGTCTGGCTCGAGCGTTTGGTATTCCAGTGCGGTGCTATTCTGCAGAGGTAGGTGTCCGGAGGGCCTCCAAATTGACAGTATTTGTAATTATATAGACACATATATGTCCCAGGGTACGAATTATAAAATGTTAAGGGCAGCCATTTCAAGGCCACTTTGGCCTTGCTGGCATCTAATTACCTAGAATTTGCAAAGGGGCACCAAGGCAAACAGGGAGGGCATACAAAGCCATTGGTTTATGCATGGCCTTGGGTGTAATTTGCAAAGGGGCACCGAATTACACCCAAGGCCATGCATAAGCCAATGGCTTTGTATGCCCTCCCTGTTTGCCTTGGTGCCCCTTTGCAAATTCTAGGTAATTAGATGCCAGCAAGGCCAAAGTGGCCTTGAAATGGCTGCCCTTAACATTTTATAATTCGTACCCTGATGTCCCTCATTATAACACAATTCATTGTAAAGCAGGTTTCAGTATAGCTCGACCACTGTTATGGCCCCAATATATATGAAAGATTGATTTCAAGATATGCGTAGGAGTTTAATAATAAGCAGGAAATATATGCTGAATATTCTATTTTGTCAAATACTTGCATTTTATGTGAGGAATTTTCCATCACAGGAGAAATATGATTACATTGAAATACTGGACTAATTTTGGTTAACATAATCATATTTTTGCTATGATGGAAAATCCCTTGTGTCAAATGCCAAGAATTGACAAAATAGGTTATGATAGCGTAGTTTGCTTGCTTATTATAAAACTGCATATTCATGTCGAGCAAACAGAGTTTTCGCGGAATGAGAGAACAAGCTCTTGCCTATTTGGTCATACGATTTTGAGCGATTTCTGTGTTTGAAAACATTTCAACAATTATTAGTTGGTTTGCAACATTGAAAACTTTTGCCACCTCTCTTTCAAGAGAACGGCTTGTGTTTCATAAGGCCATAAAAATTTAATTAAATGTTTCTCGAGTACTTTTTTTGGAAAAGATGGAGCAGGCAGGCAGCTTCTCATTTTAGTTTTTATACTGTATTTTTTGCTGGTGTGGTTGGATTTTTTTTTTTTTTTTTTTTTTTTTTTTTTTCTTGAGATATGCTCAAAGCAAATTTTCGTTGAAATTACTTTGAGATATGCAGTTTTATTTGATATATCCTCACATCTGACAGGTATTACCCAGGAGTTACAGTTAATACTCACGAGTTACAAAGAAAAAGAATTTAGCAGGCCTCTCAGACCGATGCGGCGGGGAATTCAGTTTTTCTTTTTTGCTGAAAATGTCAAAAGGGTGGGACGGAAGGTGAAACTTTTATGGCCCTAGTTTTTTTATCTGTATCTTTTGTTTTTTGGTATCTTTTCGTAGAGAATTATCTTATTTAACTGACTATGAGATCATACCCATCTCATAAGTATGCAGTCAGGCCTTACAATTTACATCAAAATACCAGAAATGTCCACCAGAAAATTGACTTGTCCTGCAATATTTCAAGTCAGTCCGACATCTTGTCCGGAACTTTTTTGAACTGAAATACGATTGTCAGTTCCTATTCCATGAAATTGTTGACAAAATAAAATCTCCATTTATCCCGCACTAGAGTTGTCTATACTTTTTTGTGGGCACATCTTTTTTTCGCCCATCTCTCTCGTCCATCAAGTTCGGATTTTCCTGTGATAACTTATATCATGTAAGATGTACAACTCTGAACACATAACATATTATACCCTACGGTAATCCCTCTAATAATTTAACCACAGGAAGTGAAATTTTCCACTATCATCTGGGGTGATCAAATTTAGTAGAACAGGAAGCTGACAGAATGGTTCAAAATCATGCATATAATCCATTATTTCTTAATTTTTCCAATTATTTTTAACGGGAGATCAATTTTATCAGAACAGCTGATTGAATTTTGTCCCCAAAATTTGGGGTGATTGAATTCTGATAGGGTGATTGAATTCTGATAGGGTGATTGAATTATTAGAGGGATTACCGTACTCATTATATAAGATGGATCTAGTTCTTATTACTTTCCTGACACATTTGGTCTCTGTCCGGTGGTACATATATACTTAGTTTAAAAAAAAACTTGATGGAAACTAAGAGCGCGAAGTCCTTCAATACAAAGTGTGACCGAGACTGACCATATCGTGATGCATGTGATTGGAACTTCCAGAATGGCAGATTTGTTTTGAATATACATCTGACAAGGCAGTGGAAATGATGAAGAGAATAAGCTGAAGTCTTTCTTGGACAACCGCCAGCTACCAAATGTTGATTTTAAGGCCTATTTAATATTGTGTGTATATGTCTGTTTGTAGGTGGTAACTCTCTGGTACAGACCACCTGATGTGTTATTTGGGGCTAAACTCTACTCCACTTCCATTGACATGTGGTCTGCAGGCTGTATATTTGCAGGTGAGTTCACACATTAAAGTATAATAATTCATAGCATTATTAACCAAAACGCCACAATTTGTAGTCTGTAACTATGGTGACCTATAGTCTGTAACCATGATGACCTACACTATGTAACCATAGGATCCAACCTAACAATGATAACCCATACTATGTAACCATGGTATCTTATAGTCTGTAACTATGGTATCTTCAGTCTGTAACCATAGTAACCTACACTATGTAACCATAGGATCCAACCTAACAATGATAACCCATACTATGTAACCATGGTATCTTATAGTCTGTAACTATGGTATCTTCAGTCTGTAACCATGGTAACCTACACTATGTAACCATAGGATCCAACCTAACAATGATAACCCATACTATGTAACCATGGTATCTTATAGTCTGTAACTATGGTATCTTCAGTCTGTAACCATAGTAAACTACACTATGTAACCATAGGACCCAAGACAACCATGATAACCCATACTATGTATCTATGGTAGCATGTAACCATGGTGACCTATGATATGTAACCATGAGGCCTAACCAGAGTAACCCATACTATGTAACCATGGCAACTCTTAGTCTTTAACTATGGTAGCCTATAGTCTGTAACCTTGGTGACCTACACACTATGTAACCATGGGACCTCTCATCCATGCATATGTATAACAAACATAATAAAACAACACAATAAACGTGACATTATTAAAAGTTCAAAAGACATATATTGACTTATTGGCTCCCCCATTTGATGATGTTTCTCATCTGATCCACAGAACTAGCTAATGCTGGAAGGCCACTCTTTCCTGGAAATGATGTAGATGATCAGCTGAAAAGAATATTCAAGTATCCTTTCTCTATTATATAATAATCCTATACACCAGTGTATATGTGAGTAGTCTGTGTGTTACTCGGTGGTACAACTACTATGTTATATACTGTTTCACACTCATACATGGGTTCTTTGCTTATAAAAAGCTTACATTATTTAAAGCTTGTGCATTAAATATGATTATGTGAAGTACAGCTCAGAAGTTGGTCTATGTGTGTAACTATTATGTTTTCACTCGGTGTTGTGGAAACCATAAGTCAAAAACAAAAAGGTTATCAAGTTATCCTGTTAAGGCATTACGTTTATGTTCCCTGATTGGGAACATTGCAAAATTTTCCCTTATTAGGAGTTGGATCAGACTGTCTGCAGGGATATAGTATGTGTCATGTTCTATCCCAGGTTTTCCTTGGGTATTTAGAACATTTCCACAAAGTGGATGCTCTTACGGTTTCATGAGAAACGGCTCCACCGGATCCGCCGCAGTCGCGACTTTAAACGTGAATATCTCTGAAACCGTTAAATATTTTTGGGTTAGACTTTGTGTGCTATCTCCTTAGGCCTGGGAAATTTGTCTGTTTGTGTTTCGATAGCCGCTGCTCATCACTATGTGGCATTGTAGTCAGAGCGTAGGTAAACCTTTCTCTGATGATTTTGTTTGAACGGCTTGTCTGATTTCTTTTACAATGGTCTTGAAGGATAGTCAATGTGCTGAAAAGGTTTTGGTGTAGCTGGCATAACTATAAAGGCAAGTTTTTTGTGTCTCAAAAAAAATAAAGTTTTTCGTGAAATGAAAATTTACCAATTCGCTTAGAGAAATATTTTAAACCTTTTTATTCTAGGTTGGCAAGCATCAATATTGGATTACCGACATGATAATTCCCTTTCGGTGCTAACCATATTGCCATTCAAATGAACAATCTCAATTATCGGACTTAACGTCAAACCTGCAAAACCATTATCATGAATGAAGCTTTTTCCATTGAACTCTTATGTGCCATCTCACTAGGGCTTTAGATTTCACCTGCTTGTTTTTTGTGGCATTTGGTCATCACTAGGTGGCGCTTTAGACATGAATGCAGGTAAACATGTGTAACATCATATCTTCCAAACAACATTTTTGATTTCCATGAAATTTGGGTATAATGAACTTGCAAGATAGGCAAAGGACTGACAAGATTTTGGTGGTGTTGGCGAATCATGGAGGTGCATTTTTGCATCTCAAAATAAGATTTTGTTTTCACAAAAATGGAAATTTATTTCTTAATCAGGGAAAAATAATTCTATTTGCTGAACATGAATGTAACGTTCCCAGTGTTATAATTCTCATGACTTGAGTCTAATATCTACATTCTCCAGGGCACATCTGAGGATTTTGCTTCTTCGTGTAGTTTCATGATATTGTTCATCATTGGGTGGCACTATAGTCAGTAAACTTATATAGCACAGTTTTTATTGGTATTTCATCTGTTCATGAAGTTTATTATTGTCAGACAGACGAAAGATTTCAAAGGACTGAATTTTTATTTTTTTTTTGATTGAAATTGAAGGGCCACCTCTCATACTGATTTTGCAGCCCATCAACATAATGCTTATTTATATCTCATTATACTCTCTTTTTTACAATTACTAATTTTATTAACATTATGGTTTAAAAATGGATTGAAAGGACATTGGTGCTGTTAGTGCTAGCATATATACATGTGGCATAGGGCATAGACAGTTAAATATATCTAAATCTAGGCTATATCAGCCCCTGCTTACATACATAACTAAAATGCAATCAGAGAAAATATGCTGCCATCAGTATGATCAGTATGGAGAATTGCAAGGATTTAAGTGAGTTCAGTCGAAGTCAGGCCATTTGGTCAAATAGACATACTGTAACACTGATATTCTGCTTTACCTTGCAGGCCTCCTATTGTAGGCCTGTATGTTGACCATTCAGGTAATAAAACCTGTAGTGGTTGACTTATTGCATAATGCATTTTACATAAGTGGACTAGTAGACTGCTTGTGTCAACAAAGTAAACACTTCCTTTCCAGAATCAGTGCTATTTCTCTCTCCATTACTGATATAATAATTTGATCCTGTCCATTGGCAATTACATTTCTTTAGTCTCCAGTGGCTGTGAAGCCCTGGGCTTCCAGATGTCTGGAGATGCATTCTGGCCAATTGTCAATGAATAAAATCACAAATTATCACTCAGTTAATGCTCAATTTTTTTGTTTTATGTGAAGATCCCCAGAATTTATTTGAAATTCGAGATGTGAAATTGTACATACCAGCATAGTTACAACTGTTGATAATTATTTTTTTAACTGAAAAAGTAGAAAGATTTTTGAAGTGGAACTTCTACATCCCTGCTATGTGGCACATCCCTGCTATATGGCACATCCCACCTGGGAAATTTGTACATGTATATCTAATTGAAGTAAAATGGTGTGCTCTGGTGCATTTTGACAGAATATTTAGACTTTGAAGCTGATATGTAATGATGCCATAAAATGAACTGATTGTCTGTGTCATCTGTCTGTCTGTCTGTCTCTGTCTGCCCATCTTTCTTGTCATACCACATATGCAGCTGGTGATGGATCGGAAGCCTGATGAAAATGACTGACCTTCACCTGCTTTATCGAGGTCAAATTTAGCATCAGCAATAATTTTTAAAGGAGTGAAGATAGGCTCTCAGGGGTTTTTCTAGACACTTTTTTCATCGTGGTAACCACGATGAAAAACAATTACAAATTGAGTTTTTGCAAAATTTTGTAAATTGAGTTTTATTGCCGAAAATTGAGTTTTCTAAAATTTTGAGAATTTACGCGCCGAAGGCGCGCGAAAAATTGAGTTTCTACGAAATAAATTGAGTTTCTGAGTAATCTAAACTGAGTTTCGTCGTCTGTTATCCCGTCCCCCTCCCCCAAAACCCCCGCGAGAAAGAAAAAAAAAACGTGTGACCAGCCACGCCACTCGAGTCGAGATAAGCACTCAGGATTTGTAACTGATGTGCAGACAGATAACTTGTGTACCTTTATTATTCAATCGTATAGCTCCGATAAGGACGTCTGGTCTTGAACTGTTCTCATTTCAGTCGTATAGGTCCGATAAAGACATTGTCCTGAACGTTTCTCATTTCAAAGCAAATTGTTCGGCCACGTTTTCGACGATCGAACTAGTCCGCCATTTTGATATTTCAAAGTTACGTCCCCTCTTTTAGTCCACTCGGGAACCACTGCTGTCATACTGCTGTGGCTTATGAGTCTGGTCTCCGAGACACGCTGTCCGTCAATCTCCGGAACCAAGACAACGGGCAAGCATTTTCTCTCTCAGTCAACATTTCACTTGGATGCGTGTGACGTTGAAAGACGTTTCCCCAGAAACAAGAAATGAACAAAACAGACATTCCCCAAAATACAGCTGATGTACCATTTGGGAATAAATACACAAAGTGAGCAATGCAGATTGGTGTAAAAACAAAAGATCCACACTCTCTCCTGCGCAACTGGGGATCTACATGCGGGGGCATATATGCTATAACATACAAAATATACGTTTTTATGAATAATTTTATTTCTGCCCGATGGAAATTTCTGAAACCCCAGTATGTTTTGTAAACAAGTCCCACACCACATACTACAAAATAGGTGCATATTGAGTTTAATTTGCAATTTTTGGCCATTTATCTGCATTTACCAAGCAGTATTGGATTTTTTTCGTGAAATCCACAAAACTTCACAACCACCAGTGTTTTATTTTTTACGTCTCATATTAACATTTTTATTGCCATTTATTTCTTCATTTCTTTCCTGTCACTTACAAATACCCAGACACTTACAATACTCAACCACCAACTTTGTCAAGGATTGGTTAACTCATGGAAATGTACAAGGGACAATTTTTATTTCTTGACTATAAGTATAGATTTTTTAAACTAAAGCTATTTGTAGGGAAAATATTTTCACCTTTGACCTATCACAATCCAGAGCTAAAGTACTCTCCCCCACCCCCAAAATAATCGACCAAATAGAACTTCCCGAGATAACTTGGATTTTAAAACTCTCTTGTTTTATTCGCGCTCATTTTTTAATTAAATGAAGCTATCTCTGACGGAAGTATTTCTACTTAACATCTTTAGCCAAAATATAATCGGCCAATCACAGTTGGATAGCAAACAAACTTGTATGCAGCTATGTATGACACGCAACTTTGCTTGATGAGATTCATAACATTACTGACATGTTCATTCACAATGAAAAATTGTCGCGAATTTATTTATTGTAAGTGTCCTACTAAAAAGATAAAAAAAATTGAGTTTCCAGACTGCATGCGATGAAAAACACGAAAAAATTGAGTTTTGTTGTTTATTTTGCGCGCCGTAGGCGTGCCGAAAAATTGAGTTTTTCATCTTTTTGAAATTGGGTTATATAAAGGAAAAGTGTCTAAAATAACCCCTGGCTCTTGAAATTCATAATACTTGTGCAATTGGTGACTGACTAGAAACCTATCCCAGTTGACTGAACCTATTTTCTCAAAGTTATATACTGTATATTATGATGTAACATGAAATATAGCTAGGCATTCTAAATTGATACCACATATGCAACTGATGGACCTGATTTCTATGAATATGACTGACGTTGAACTATTTTCTCAAGATCAAAAACTGTATGTTAAGTCACATGTTAACTGCCAACATACACTTCAAATCTAACATTGTCATCATTTTGTTCTGGCTGTGGTTGTCTTCCAGAACAGTCTAGCGAATTTTGCATGTGTTCCAACAGCCTCGTGCTTCAACAGTAACTTGAAACCATGCTGTATCGGCTGAGCTCCATTTCCTAGCTCTGACATACCACATCACTGTCGAAATATGGGTACCATGACAGACAGATAGATCACACAGCCAGTGAAGGTTCCTGATTTACATTGAATGTCGTTATTGCCTAATTCATACAATCAGGAATGAAAAGGGGCTAAAATCTTTGTGTTCAAATTTTCGTAGAAAAGAATAAAAGTGGCAATTCAAAATTTTATTTTTATTCGATTTTTTAATGTCGGTGGGCCCATGAAACACAAAATAAAGTTGGTGTTGTCTCGCACTGGGTTTTGCAGATTGGTAAAGAAATCCCTTCTCAGAGGCACTACTACCAGGGATGATTCCTGATTGCTCATGCTCCAGGGGTATGTGCCCCACCCTCTGTTCCATCCTAAAAATAAATGCCACCGCTAATAGGGGATGTGCCCAAATTGGGGAGATCTTATGCCCTGTGAGTACCAAATTATGTGTAACAGAATTATCCGGGGAAATGCTCTTTGCCTGTGTTTCACACGAGCTTTCATCAAATACTAATTTCCAGCTGAGTGACGGGGTAAAACGGCCTGGATCCCTAGGTTGGTCTACTGATATTCAGTATATACAGTGAAACCTGTGTATACTGACCATGGTTGGGACCAGATTATAGTGTTGGTTTTGACAGGGTTCTGGTTTATCAAGGTTCAAAATACTTCAAATTTACGTATTGAGACCACGGTTAATGTCTGTAGAGGTTTGTCAGTTTACCCAGATGTCAGTATTCACAGGTTTCACTGTATATGGCAATCACATATCTATCTCTATTTTGAATTTCCATTTGCTTTCTCCATTAAATTGTACATACAGCTGAGCATTTTCTGACTTTTTATTCACCTGTCGATAGACAAGGTTGTATATTGCGATCATGAATTCTGTCTGTATGTCTGTCAATCCATCTATTCATTTTTGTCCATGTGATATCTCCAGTTATGTTATGAATTGCTGCCAAAATTTTGTGTATGCATGTACCTATTCCATAGTATAAAGAATAACCCTGTTTATTTTGAGGTCAAAGGTTAAGGTCACTTGAATACAAAAATCTGCAAACTAAATTGAAAATCTCCAGTTCCTGGTTATATATTGATACTGAACTTCGGATATGCCTTACCAGTTGGACGAGGAAGACCCCTATTTTATTTTATTTTTTGTGGTCAGAAGTCGATCAGAACTTCACATAGGCCAGAAAACCTTCAAAAAAAAGGACAATCTTCTTTTCCAAGTTATGTAGTGGTTCAAACTTCGGGTAAATCTTAGCAATGGGACAAAGAAGAATCCTATTTATTTTGAGGTCAAAGGTCAAGGCCATCTAGTCAGTAAGATTTTGGGAAAAACAATGGGAAAGAATGTTATTTGTGTCATAATTTCAATTCATGGATATGGATTATGAACAAATATTCCTCAAACCAAGAACTACCTTGGTGACTACCATATTCCTTGAAGTGAATTTAATTTTAGATACAAAATTATGCAGACATCCACATGTTTCCCTTCATCATCAAATATCTGTGTTCTCCATTCTAATATCCTCCTGCGTTACCATCACATCTAAGACTATTCAACATTGTTCAGGTTGCACAGGCATATATTGAGGCCCATTTAAAGCTCTGGTTTTAATTCTGGGTTATAAGAACTATGGTGCATTTCAGAAGTTTGATCAAACAGTGTACCGTAATTCACGTTGATTTCAGTTTATCATCAGCTCCCCAGTATGCGCGGGCAGTTTGGAGAGAATTCAGGTCATTCTAAACAAATTTGAGATCCATGCAGATGTGTGTACATACTTCTAGGATGTATCATTTTCACATCAAGGCCCTCCCCGTTGGTTATGCCGCCACCCATCCAGGGCAGTAGATATTTTGGATGGATCTGTTCTAAAAATTGATGAGGTTTGACATTTTGGTTGGTTGTCTGACTGTCTGCTATGAACAATTTGTTTCAGTTTTCATGGCCAAATGATCCACCTTTCTTTTTAAGGACTCACAATTTTTTGGTGTTGTAATTCTTTCACCCTGCCTGGTATAACATCAGGGTCACCATCCTCTTATCTCCTAAACTAAGCCTCACCCCCCCCTCCCATAACCTCACATATTGTGAAAGCTTACATCATACAGGATGCACTCAATTCTTCTGGATGTGTGTCCCCACCTCCAGGGCTCTGAGCTCATATATCTTAATCAATGCCTTTCCCGACCCCATAAACCTAACCTTGTATATTCTTAATGATTATACCATTGAACACTCCTTGAATGCATCCACTGTATCTGAGAGCGTGTCCTCATCCAGAGGGCTCTGAGCTTTGCCCTTTATCTCACGAATTAAGCCTCACACCCTATAACCTAATATATTCCAGTATGTCAGTACCCTGGTCACTAAACTGCATTCTCATTTCTGGTTTTCAATCTGGCCATTGGTTCACTTGAAATTGAATGCATGTCAGTTTTGTTGTTATGATTCACAGCATATAGCCTTAACCACGATCAGATTATTAGGAACTCCTACTGAAGAAACTTGGCGTGGTATGACTCAACTCCCTGATTATAAGGTAAACATTTTCTATATTCTGGAAATACTTTGTCGTCGTTGCCAGTATTAGTCTTCTGCTGTTGATGGAAATCATTGCAACGAAGACTGAATAAAAAACATACTGTTTTACACTCTTCTTCTTCCTTTAAAGTTGAAATGCAAAGGAATTTTAATATTTATTAAAACACGTGTTAATACATTCGAAATAATGAACTTCCCACATTGGGGTGATCCATTTACTATGTATGTGCGAGAGCAGGGAGGGAGTGGCATTTTGCATACCCGGAGAGGTGGGTAACTCCGCAATGTATGTACGTTTGCATATGATGGAGGAGGGGGTCCAAAAAAAAAATCAGGATTTTTTGCGCTCATAATAGAAGAATATACAACAAAAATGCTCTACCATTGGTCAATTTTAAATTCATGGAAATTATCCAAAAAAAATAACCAGCCCCAATACTTGTAGGAGAAGAGGGCTACATGATTATTTCCCCTTGATGATGCTGTGGGATGCTGTGATCAGTGGTATATATCCTCCAGTCTAACTACCTTGTTACTATTCGTGTATTATTCATGCCATCTGAACAGTCAGGGAGATATATTTGACCCTGGGACAAACTACAGCAGTATAACATGATGTCACTGAGATAATGTTGCACTTCCATGCTGTCTTTCGTTTCATTGATGTAAGGCCTGATGTGACCTGGTACATTCCGCGACATCACAGGACATAACACACCACATGCCATGGACATAAGGGTTGCAGATACTGAGCTCCAAGGGCATCTCTAGGGGAGGTATGAATGACCCCCCTTCAGCGCCCAACCGCATTTTATTTTTCACTGTTGGGCAGCACAGTATGGGGCTCCCTAATAAATAAGCATAGGAAACGCCCATGAGCTCAGATGATATCTTAGAATAGCGCCAAAATCAAGGGACATAAGCATTCCTTAATGCGGGAGTTGCACAATACAGGGTTCCGGCCTTGGCCGCTAGGATCGCCTTTGTCTTTATTTCCATTTCATACCACTTCTATCGTCTGCTAGGCACAGCTGAGTGGGCTGGCTGATCGTTTCGCTTGGACGCGTAGCGGGCGATAACTCTCCGTAATAACCATCGCCCAGCCGCCAGGATCGCTATTATCTGAGAATGGCTCTTAAGCCCTTTTGTTTTTCACTTCAGACTTAGCGTGATAACGACATCGACAAAGAATGATTAAGATCAGGGAATGGCTCTTAAGCCCTTTTGTTTTTCACTTCAGACTTAGCGAGATAACGACACCCACAAAGAATGATTATGACAATAGTATATGACTGCTGTGAACATAACTCATTTATTTTGTATCCACGTAAACGTCCGTATAGAAATAAAGACGTCTTTTAGTTTTCATACTATTTCAGTCATCCCGCGGGCCTGTTTTATATTCGGTATATTTGTCTTTCACCATTGCTAACGTATATGGCGGCACAATCGAATAAACTACGACAGGTTTCTATCGATTATATCAAGTATTGAACTTAAAATCATATAAATCAACCACATACCTTAAAGCAAACACGCAGTCGCTGCTATTTTCATATCAATTTCTATGTCGGCTGCTTTTTCGCGATAAACCGTAAATGTCGTTCGCCGCGATCCTGGCGGCTGGGCGGTGGTTATTACGGAGAGTTATCGCCCGCTACGCGTCCAAGCGAAACGATCAGCCAGCCCACTCAGCTGTGCCTAGCAGACGATAGAAGTGGTATGAAACGGAAATAAAGACAAAGGCGATCCTAGCGGCCAAGGCCGGAACCCTGTATTGTGCAACTCCCGCATTGACTCTTGATTTTTTTTTTTCACCATACCAATTCATCTCTGACCATACCCTCAATGAACAAATGGCTGACAATTTATTTATTTTATTTATTGAAGTTCTGCATGCATGAATACCTATGCTAGTGGCGAACACCTATGCTAGTCGGGTTCCCAAAACTAATTAACAATATATATTAAAATTTAAAAAATGAAAATGTAAAAAAAAGATAATAATAATAATAGCACAAATAAGATAACATGGGACGACACGCTGTACAATGGCAGTAGGACGTCCATGAACATAAGTTTTCAACACTAAATATAGCTTTGGATTTTTGATGGTGAAAACGAACAATTTTGTTTTTAAAACATTTGGCACTTAATGTGATGTTTCTGGTTTCCAAAGGTAAGTTGTTCCAGATAGGAATGAGTCTCATAAAAAGAGACGCCTTAAAAGTTTCTGTCTGACAGCGAACAGGTGGTATAAGATTTCTAAAATTAGACCTTAAGCTTTGAGTTCGTTCATTCCGGTTAAAAGATAAAAAGCTTGGTAAAAACATCCGATCATCTTTCAACGCCTTATAAAAATACACGAGATCAGTTATCTCCCTTCTATAGGACAGAGGCAATAAATTTAGCTTCGATAATCTCGCTGCATAGTCGCTTTCATAATCGCCACAGATATATTTTGAAAACTTGCAACCTTTGCATTTCACCTTTTAAACATTCAGCCTCAAATGAGTATTATACATGGGCCTGGTTATATAAACATGTAAATCAGAACTTAAATTTTTTTTCTATTTTTTTTAATGTAAGAGAAGACCTGTCCTAATTGACCATTATTTCTGTTTCCTCACTGTGGCCCGTTTGACTAATACCCTGGAATTGGTGTTTATTTTCAGCCATACCCGCTGTACCATGTCAGCCCCACGTGGCAACAGGTAGTACCCAAACTGAGCTCTAAAGGCCGCGACCTCCTCCAGGTGAGGCTCTAGAGGGTTGGGGTGGGTGGTAAGGGTTGTCACTTCTGTCCATTAATGGTATTGTCGATTCTACATCTCTTAAAGTGTTTATGTACCAAAATTTATGCATCCAGATTGTACAATAAGGCGGCATTTTAACCTATGCATGGTGTAGTTGAATAAAAATAAAATGTCTTAACAATAATTGTTTTAATGTAACGGAAAGAGAAAATATATGAACTTAATATGTGGAAGTTCTAGCTCGACTGTGTTATGATTATAGTTATGACATGAAATTGAAATCCACAGCATGTGCTATTTCATGTTAAAAGGGCCAAACTTGAGTCATTTAAACACACATTTGGACACGAAGGCCCTCTTGGACCAAAATGCCATTTAACCGTGTGGTGTGCAGTGGCATTATATCTCCACTACTGGAAAAACTTTTCTTTTAGTCTAAATGTGTGTTTAAAAAACTTTTTTTCCACAAAATAGCACGTGCTGCAAATTTCAATTCCATGTCATCCCCAGTGATTAATTCCCTATATCCCAGGCCAATTAAAACAGGTTTTGAACGCCATTTTAGGTAATTGTATTGCAAATCATTGCAAAAATGGTGACATCACAATTTATTGATTTTGTATTGGACAAAGACCTATTTGACAATATCAACTACATGGTAAATGTCCGTAGGCAACTGAACAAAAGAAGAACAGGGAAGATCAATACACGAGTCATTCCAAATACAGTGAATCCAGCATAAACTGACCAGGATTGGAACCAAATTATAGTGTTGGTTTTGACAGGGTTCTGGTTTATCAAGGGTCAAAATACCATAAATATAGGTATTGGGACCTAAGACAATGTCAGTATTTAGAGGTTGGTCAGTTTACCCAGGCGTCAGTATTCACAGGTTTCACTGTATCATGAATGAATGTCATATAGATTTCAGTTTTTTAATACCGTACCATACTTTACAATCAAGGTAATTTATCCGGAGCCAATTGTTGATTTTTGTGAGCTCCAAATTCGGCAACTGATTAAAATGGACATAATCTAGTTAGAAATTATTCGTCATTGCTTCATTGTTGGATGATGAAGTAAGTTCATTACTAAATCGGAACACCTAGTGAAAAATTTTTTCCATGGTTTATTTTTTTCACAGAGACTTTTGGTGTGTAACCCAGGCCAGAGGATTTCTGCTGATGAAGGAATGCAGCATGGTTACTTTGCTGATCTCAACCCAGCTGTCAAACAAGGATGATCTCCCCTGACTCACTGTCATTAATTTCCCATGACCTTGTGCAAAAGTCATCCGGCATTATAAAAATATTTTAATGCCTTGTACAAATGTCAGATGACATTGTGCAAACATCACACGACATTGTGCAAACATCACATGACATTGTGCAAAAGTCACCTAGCATAATGGAAATGTCATTTGGCCTGGCGTATGGGGAAAAAATGTTGTGCAGAAGTAACATGGCATTGTGCAAAAGTCACGTGACATTGTGCAAAAGTCACCTGGCATTGTGCAAATGTCCCATTTGCATTATGCCAAAGTCACATGACCTTGTCTGAAACTCGCATGACCTGGTTATAAAGACACCTGGCAAGATCTGAAATGTTACCTTGACCATGAGCAAATGCTAATATTCCTCAACTATGAAACGGTCACATGGTCACATGACTCTATTCAGTGTTTACAGGATCTTATCCAAGTCAGCTGACCATTTGTGAGAGTCACATTGAAATAATTAAAAACACAGTAGAAATAAATATATACAGTGACCACTGATCGTGAACATCAAAAATCTTGTATCCAACTGGAGTCATCCAATACTAGATCATAAGTTGGGACATCCCCTGGGAAACATTCCATTTACGTATTTGACCACACCCTATAATTTAGGAATAAGGCTCTGATGATTCATCTGTTCACCTCTGATGATTCATCTGGTAACCTCTGATGATTCATCTGCTAACAGCGGATGATTCATCTGGTAACTGCGGATGATTCATCTGGTAACTGCTGATGTTTCATCTGGTAACCGCTGATGATTCATCTGGTAATCGCTGATGATTCATCTGGTAACTGCTGATGATTCATCTGGTAACAGTGGATGATTCATCTGGTAACTGCTGATGATTCATCTGATAACTGCTGATGATTCATCTGGTAACAGTGGATGATTCATCTGGTAATCGCTGATGATTCATCTGGTAAACGCTGATGATTCATCTGGTAACAGCGGATGATTCATCTGGTAACTGCTGATGATTCATCTGATAACTGCTGATGATTCATCTGGTAACCTCTGATGATTCATCTGGTAACTGCTGATGTTTCATCTGGTAACCGCTGATGATTCATCTGGTAATCGCTGATGATTCATCTGGTAACTGCTGATGATTCATCTGATAACTGCTGATGATTCATCTGGTAACCTCTGATGATTCATCTGGTAACTGCTGATGTTTCATCTGGTAACTGCTGATGATTCATCTGGTAACAGTGGATGATTCATCTGGTAATCGCTGATGATTCATCTGGTAAACGCTGATGATTCATCTGGTAACAGCGGATGATTCATCTGGTAACTGCTGATGATTCATCTGATAACTGCTGATGATTCATCTGGTAACCTCTGATGATTCATCTGGTAATCGCTGATGATTCATCTGGTAACTGCTGATGATTCATCTGGTAACAGTGGATGATTCATCTGGTAACAGCGGATGATTCATCTGGTAACTGCTGATGATCCATCTGGTAACTGCTGATGATTCATCTGGTAACAGTGGATGATTCATCTGGTAACAGCGGATGATTCATCTGGTAACTGCGGATGATTCATCTGGTAAAATCTGATGATTCATCTGGTAACCGCTGATGATTCATCTTTCATCTGGTAACTGCTGATGATTCATCTGGTAACTGCTGATGATTAATCTGGTAATTGCTGATGATTCGTCTGATAAACTCTGATGATTCATCTGGTAACCGCTGATGATTCGTCTGGTAACAGCGGATGATTCATCTGGTAACTGCTGATGATTCATCTGGTAAAGTCTGATTAAATCTGTCTGGAAACTTGTCTGAACTGCATGTTCAGCTGTTATATGGCCCTGTTCCTTCACTGAGTTGGTCCACATCAAATTATTATTCTTTTGCCTGTCATTCTTTGAATTTTTTCAAAGGGATTTCAGGAATTCAACATAAGAAAGTACTGAAAGTGATAAAATTTCATGGAATTCCAATCAAAAATGATGTGGACCCTAAATAATTGTGGGGGGGGGGGTGCATGTAGTTTGAAAAACCATATCTCTCAAGAGAACATTTGAATATTTGTAACTAGTGTTTTAGAATAGAATTTTAAGTGTGCGTTCCATTGAATCCTTTTTCATTTTCATTGATAATCATTGATATGCTATATTTTACTTCCTGGAAATGTAGGACTCTTCATTTTCAATGGTAAATTGTTACAAGATCAGTTAATTCACAGATAATTTATGTATCACTCGTGCTATTTATCACTTAATCTCTTGTTGTTTTAATAATCCCTTTGAAAGGGAATATATTCTCTGTTTAAATTTTATGTTGGTGCAATCAAATCCCAATACTGTATGAAAGCTATGATAGTATTTATTGTGAAGTAATTTGTCATCGTGTCACGCAACTTATTATTAAATAAAATAAAAATACTTGTAAAGTATATAATAATCAGATATTTGTTGTTTATATATATATATATATACGCTCACCCAAAAGGTGGACGTATTATGTGATGGAGATTTCTGGAACAGATCTGGAACAGTAATGCTATGTTGCTGTAATTTTGTTTGACCACTGTATGGCTGCAAATTTGGCTAAATACTTCTGGCTCTGAGAAGCAATTATATAGATTTGTGGGTGCATAACAAAGTGGGGGCTCGTCCAAAATCTGAATCTGTTTTGGTTTGAGTTTGGTCAAACAGAATTGCACATTTAAGTTTAGTGATATAAAAGTCATTTTGTGTTTACAGTATGCTGGTAACTGATCCTCAAGCATTTCTAGGGATGGAAAACCTGTCTATTATAAGTGATTTAGAGCAGTTATGGAAGGCCGAGTTACAATCATTAGCCAGTCACTTAAATTTTACTGTGTCAACTGGTATGAGGAATAATGAAATTGTCCTGTTGCTTCAATGCATTTTGCTGAGAAGCAACAGGAACTTGATAACGTGATGTCTAGCACTGTAATATCACTTGTGTTTATCGCACCATGTAACCGTCCTGTCTGTGTCTTGTGCGCTGTCCTCAGTGTTTTATAGGGTGGATGGAGGGTGTCTGGTTCCATGCTACAGGCAGATTTCTTCTTTGAAGTAGCAGGAACACAACTGGACTGGGTGGTGCTTAGTTGGTTCGTCGTGATATAGCTCAAATGTTGTTGAAAGCGACGTTAAATTCTATTCACCCACTCACTAACCTAGAGCAGAAATTGAAGAATGTGACGAGTAATCTGAGCTTGACAAGAGGTAGAATTAGCAAAGATATAGGAGTAGTGGGAAGAAGGAAAGATAGTGCCACGGCACTGTAGCTCATCGGGCTGTAACTGGAGAAAGTAGCTGTGAGAAATTTTTACTAAAGAACTGCAACAGATGAGTTTCTAACTTGTGTTGTCCTTCCTGAACACTAAATGATCCATGCAGTAATTTCCAAAGATTTCATGATAACAAAGTTTCATGGGAAATTCAAGATGCGGCCATATTGGATTTTCAAAATGAACCAAAAAGGTATCTTGCACAACTGGACCACAAGGGAAACCTGTGCCAAAGATCCATGCAGTAATTTCCTGAAAATTCACGATAACAAAATTTCATGGGGAAAAAGGTATCTTGCACAACTAGACCGCAAGGGGAACCTGTCTATCAAATTTGAGAAAGATCAATGCCGTAGTTCCTGAGAAATCGCGATAACAATGTTTCATGGGGAAATCCAAGATGGCCACCTGGTGGCCATATTGGATTTTCGAATCAAATCACAAAAGGTATCTTGCATAACTAGACCCCAAGGTGTACCAAATTTGAAAAAAGATCCATGGAGTACTTCCTGAGAAATCACGATAACGAAGTTTCATCGGGAAATCCAAGATGGCCACCTGGTAGCCATATTGGATTTCTGAATCAGGCCAGAAAAGATATCTTGCACAACTAGACCCCAAGGGGAACCTGTGTACCAAATTTGAGAAAGATCCATGAAGTAGTTCCTGAGAAATCGCGATAACAAAGTTTCATAGGGAAATCCAAGATGGCCACCTGGTGGCCATATTGGATATTCAAATTGGACTAAAGTACACATGTTGTACAACTAGACCCCAAGGGAAACCTGTGTACCAAATTTGAGAAAGATCCATGCAGTACCTTCTGAGAAATCACGATAACAATGTTTCATGGGGAAATCCAAGATGGCCGCCGGTTGGATTTCTGAATCAGCCCACAAAAGGTATCTTGCACAAATAGACCCCAAGAGGAACCTGTGTACCAAATTTGAGAAAGATCCATGAAGTAGTTCTTGAGAAATCGCGATAACGTTTCATGGGGAAATCCAAGATGGCCGCTGGTTGGATTTCTGAATCAGCCCACAAAAGGTATCTTGCACAAATAGACCCCAAGGGGAACCTGTGTACCAAATTTGAGAAAGATCCATGAAGTAGTTCCTGAAAAATCGCGATAACAAAGTTTCATGGGAAAATCCAATATGGCCGCCTGGTGGCCATATTGGATATTCAAACCACCTGGTGGCCATATTGGATTTTCGAATCGAAGCAGAAAAGCTATCTTGCACAAGTAGACCCAAAGGGGAACCTGTGTACCAAATTTGAGAAATACCCATGCAGTAGTTTCCTGAGAAATCGCGATAACAACATTTCATGGGGAAATCCAAGATGGCCGCCTGGTGGCCATATTGGATATTCAAATTGGATTGAAGTACACATGTTGTACAACTAGACCCAAAGGGGAACCAGTGTACCACATTTGAGAAAGATCCATGAAGCAGTTACCGAAAAATAATGATGACAAGATTTCACTGCCAAATTCAAGATGGCCGCCATGGCAGCCATATTTGAAATCGTATCAACACCGCCTGAACAAATTCTGGTGTACTCATTGGGGGGAACATGCATGCCAAGTTTCAGCTTAATCGGCCCAGCGGTTTCAGAGAAGAAGATGTTTACGCACGACACACGACGGACGACGGGCAGTCGGGCCATGACGTAAGCCCATCGGGCCTTCGGCCCAGATGAGCTAAAAAGTTAAGGCTAGAAAAAGAAAGAGGTGGAAAAAGAACAGCTCAAATTAGAAACAGCTAGAAAACAGCAAAGAGATAAAGAGAGAAACTGAAAGACTGAGAGTAGAGAATGCTGGACAAAGAGCTTGAATTGCGCATGCTTGAATTAGGTGTTGGGGTCAGGGAAGGATCTGAAGTAAGACAACCCAGAATTTAACTTGGCTAGGAATATTAGACTGGTTCCTAAATTCAATGAACCACATTTCATGTCTTTTGGGAAAATTTCTCCCAGTTAAAGTGGCCAGAAAATCTCTGGACCATGTTGCTACTAACTAAGTATCTGTAAGCAAGGCAACTGAAGTTGACACATCATTATCTGTGAAACAGTCATAGTAATTATGCAGTGATGAAAGCTGACATTTAGAAAGACAGGAAAAACATTTGTGGAGTTTGCAAGGGAGAAAGAGATGGTATTTGGTAGTTCCAGGTAGAGAAGTAATATGACCAGTTGAGGGAAGTTATTCTTATGGAAGAATTTACGAAGAGTATTCCCTTGGATATTAAGACTCGTCTGGATGAACATAAGGTAGTCGAGCTAAAGAGTGCAACAGTTATCGCCGATGACTATGAATTAACCCACAAGAAAAATGATGAATTTCATTTTGGGAAAAAAATGGGAAGGTGGAAAGTTCGACGAAAAAGCTAGCCCTAAGGATGGTTAAGGTCGATGTGACAGGGTAGGCCCTGGGTTAGAAAAGAAGACCATGTAGCCTTTTTTTCAAGTCAAAGATGGCACTTACATGCCATTATTGTTTGAAGAAAGGTCACCTAAGGTAGATTGTTGGAAATTCTGTAATGACAAACGGGAATGAAACGGTCGCTTTCGTTAAATGCAGAGTTATGTCCCATAGGTCGAAAACTGTGAAGATGATTGAGCCTGTATACAACTAACCCAGAAACTCTGGCTGTGATAGGTAAATATAGGTAAGGGGGCGTGGCATTCCTATCACAGCCCAGATCGCGCCTAGGTTAAATTTTAGCGATAAAAATCTATGCGCGAAAAGCGGCTTTTCGCTGACGAAAATAACGAAACGGGAGAGAAAAAAGATGCCAATTTGATACAGTTTGACCGACCTGAGCTTCTTTAACCATGTACCATCTCTCATGACTGTTTTGATGCTGACAAAATGTTATCAAATGTGTGAGAAAAAACTTCCATTAATTGATTTTAACGTTTTCGCGCCTTTCTGACATCTTGTGAGAATATGACCTTGATCTCGTGACCTTTCTGATCACGTGAATAAACACACGTCGCTATTGGTTCTTGATGACGTGAGTCAAAAGGTCAGCCCCATTCTGCGCATGTCCTTGTAAACTATGGCGAAAGAAACACAACGGCAAAATGAGAAAATCCGTGTTTGATGCCAGATTCCATCTAATTAAAGGAGTCATTAGGTGGTTGTCATAGTGCTGGAGATGCCAAATCATATTATTTATTCGATAAAATGCTTTTTGTGCCTCTGTCTCACTTCCCCACGTCGTGTGAAGTTAAAGATCTCGAGCGACTGAGGTCTTATTTATTTTTTTCCTTTTCGGTCTGTATAAGTGATTCGGGCTAAGGGGTCAGCAACAACAACCAAAAAAAATAAATAAACTCCTTAGCCGATGTTTTCGGGCTAGTATACAACGTACCCAACAAGGCAGATGTTAGTGGAAATCTGATATGGGAGGGTTACAAGGGTTACTTATCTAAGGGAGAAGTGTTGCCAGTTCATTTCTCATCTCTAGTTAAGGAACAGGAATCGGATCCTGTTATCGGAGATATAATGGAAACCACATCGTTGGAAAAGGAAGCAGAGGAAGTGTCTGAATGTTTCTGTGTGAAATCTGGTATATTAATGAAGAAGAGGAGACCACCTAAAACCCATCCTCGCTAAAACCAGGGGTATCTCTATCTGTATGATAGATATAACCCCTGGTCCGCTTGGGCAATGTATCGCGATCAACGACACAGCGGCATCCTGTACATATTGACCAATCAGATCACTTAAGCACCGCGACCATGGCGACCGTGACAACAGATCGAAAACACCATAGTAGATAGCTTGTGCGATACCCAGTGCAGAAGAACATGCACCTTTTCAACAGCCATGAACATTAATAAATAGAAGGAAACATAGTTTAAAACAAAATCTATTTAAAGAGAAAATAAACTCATTCATCTCCATTCATCTACCATCAAACATCCAACAAGCCAGGCAAATGTAGAAAACACCGAAGCTTTAAAGGCGGTCAGTGTATCCGACCTCACCTTCCCACTGAAGGACTAGAATTGGGTTGAAACGCACGGATTTCTATAAAATTTCACTGGTCTATCCATTAATATTTTATTGTTATGCGTGCTTGGATTAAATATTTTACATTCGGTATCAGCGAATAGTTTAGCGTATTTTATCACCAGCGCAGCTTTTCTAGGTCACGTAACTGGAGTGTGTGGGCGGAACGCGGTTTGCTATGCAAGTTGGTCAAGGGTTCGCCTTTGGCTCACAAATAGAAACCGCGACGTGGTGAAGATGCCTAAAACCCAGCTGGTGAAATTTGGTCAGTTTTACACGAGATTGTGATGCCCCGGGCTATCGGAATGAGATCTTATGGATGGCTCATGCCATCTCGATAGCAGGGCATTAGGGCATCCGAAAAGCTCCGGCTAGAGTTATGCAACATTACTGTTGGTCCAAACTGCACAAGGATGTTGCGAGTTACTTACTGTAAGACCTGTTATACATGTCAGGGGGGAAGAGAAAGCTCACAATTAATAAAACCAGCACCAATCCCCATTAATACTGATTCCGGCATTTGAAGAACCATTCCGTAAAGTTTTGGTAGATTGTGTCGGTCCCCTACCAGGACAAAGTCTGGACATAGATACCTGTTGCCGATCACGAATGTGACCACTAACTTTCCTGAGGCAGTCCCTTTGAAAACAATAACCGCCAAGACAGAAACGGAAGCTTTGCTTCAGCTTTCCACTCGATGTTAGGCATAAGACAACTAAAGTCTATCATCCACAGTAACGGTATGACCAGACAATGAAGAACACGTTGAAATCTTATGTTCTCGAGTACCCTGACAATTGGGACAAAGGTGTATCTTTGTTCTATTTCTGACAAGGAACATAACCAATGAGTCAACAGGCTTCAGCCCATTTGAGCTAGTCTATGAAGACGAAGTCAGAGGTCCATTAAATATGATAAAATATCTGTTTCTTAATGATGTTGAGGAGACTAACCTCTTGGACTATGTATCTACCTTCAAAGAAACACTCCCTGAATTATGCGAGATAGCCAAAGAATATCTGAAGTCTTCTCAAAAGGTCATGAAAACCCGATTTGACATCAAGGTCAAGGCTCGTACAGACGAGTCGCCAGTTCCGACCCACCAAAGTGAAATTTGCATGTGTTTCAGAAGGAAAGGGGTTGATTGGCATATTCATTATCTTGGTCGCCGTACAAATGTCTATTGCCTTTATTAACAAACTAACTTAGCTGGGGATAAACTGGACTGCAGGGAAAATAAAATTACATTTCTTAATGAGAGGTGTCAGTTCCGACCCACTGTCGCCAGTTCCGATCCAGCCTCGTTTTGACATTGACCTTTGACCCAGATATAAACAAATGTAATTGTCAACATGATAAATTTTCCACCAAAATAGGGTCCTAGCTGGATATTTCGTTTTGAATGTCTTCATCTCATAAGTGAACATCTGACGTTAAAGAATGCGGATTGGGGGTGATAGTGATATGGTCGAGCTAATCATATTGGCAAGATATATTGGACACTGAAATAACTCCGATGGCTAATAAGTGTATACTCACTCGAAAATGATGATAAATCAACGGTACTTCTACTTATTTCACATCTGAATAGCAGATTAAAGAGAAGAAATGCTAATCAGAGCTCGAGTTACGATTTTACGTAGTGATCGCTGCGTTCGCAAGACATTTTCAGGCCATGGTACGACCCAGCTTGGCCATCCATGGATGATGGTGGTTCGGAACTGGGTCCGTCAGTTGATATCAACAATGGGGCAGGTAGCCTTTAGAGAGACACCCCAGTAAATAAATTTATGACAGATACATAATACCATATGATAATTATATGTGAGAAACAAAACATCAAAACTTTGATAGGAAGCGCTGGCAGACGACACGGTTTTTGACCAACGGCGAGTCCTGGTGTTTGTACTTAGACCGATGTAGTCGTGTGTATGGAGTGGGTCTGCAAAGCTGTCTCCTAACAAAATCAGTGAATGCATAATATAATTTAACCATAATTGAGAGGTTGATCAACTTGCTTGAATACACCAATTTTTTTATGATTTCGCGTGATCGTGGTTATGACAAGAAGCAATATTTTTGGAAGTGGGTCGGAACTGACACTGGATCGGAACTGGCGACGTCACTGTACCTTTAATCTTGGATACAACGTATTGGACTTATTATTCTTACAAAGTGAGCTACTGACAGCTAAGTTAAATGGACCGTATAGCATAGAGAAGAAATTTTCTAAAATCAACTATGTTAGTACTCCAGATCGGAGAAAAACCCAATATGCTGAAGAAATACCATGAACGTGAACCAGGTCTATCAGTTGAGGTACCGTAGTTAATGTAGTTAGTCAGGAAGATAGGGACTCAAACATTACTAAAGAACTTGACAATACAGACTTAGGATAGTCTCACATGGAATCATTGGCAGCAAAACTGTCAAACTCAGAGGTTCTAAAGAACCTTGACAGTAAACTGAGTCATTTGTCTGAACAGCAGAGAGCAAATATGAAGTATTCGCTCCAAGAATACAAATCATTTTGTTCTGACAAGCCTCTTGCTATTCTTGCCGTGGTTGCAGGTGAGGTTCAGCCTATTAAATAGAATCCATATAGGATTAATCCTTATACAGTTAGCTCAAGCACGAGAAGAGGTAAACTACATGCTCGAGCATGATATTATAGAGCCAAGTCAGAGAAGCTGAAGCTCACCTATTATACTCATACACAGCGAAATATTCACCAGCCAGTACTGTGCGGTTCACAACTGAACAGTACTGGCAGGAAAGGTCCTGTTACCAGCAGGTTTACTGTGCAGTAACCGCACGGTTAGGATCCGCTGGTTACCATCCAGTGGGCGACTGGACAGTACCATTCAGTTGGCAACTGGATGGTTACCAGATAGTTACTGTATGGTAACTGGTCGGAAACTACAGGTAACCAGCAGGTGAATAACCTTCCAGTAACCAAACGGTAACCGTGCAGTACCGTCTGGTAACTGAACAGTACCTCCCAGTAAACACCCAGTTACTTGTTCATTTTAAAATGCACAGTACTGTAAGGGGACCTTTCCTGCCAGTTACATTCAGTTGTGGACTGCACAGTACTGGCTGGTGACGGTAACCAGCTGGAAATGGCTGGTGAAAGTTTGGCTGTGTACCCAAACGCCTGTTGTGACACGCACTGATTTCTATCCAATTTCTAATATTGGTTGTATTGATGGGATGTATTGATAGGGTCGATCAGGCTGCCTATTTGACCAAGGTAAACTTGTTAAAAGGCTACTGACAGGTACAATTGTCTGACAGGGCTAAAGAAATATCTGCATTTGCAACACCGGCTACTTTATACCAGTGCAAGGTCATGCCCTTTGGGATGTAAAAGGAGACGGCCAGATATCAACGCTTAATTAATCAGGTCATAACCGGATTGGATTATTCTGTTGCATATATCGATGATGTATTGGTGTATAGTGACACGTGGGATGACCATCTAAAACATCTTAGGCAGTTATTTGACTCACTTGCCCACACAAATCTGGTGATAAATCTGCAGAAAAGTGAGTTTTATCAGATATATGTCGCCTATCTGGGTCATGTGGTGGGTCAAGGCTCCCAGTTCTAAAAAGGGAGTTACTTAGATTTCTGGGAATGATGGTTTCTGTAGGAAGTTTGTAGATGATTTCAGTGAACTTGTTACCCCTCTGACCAGTCTTCTGAAAAGAAAATCAAATTTGTGTGGTCCATGTGTTCTTGGAGAAATTTATAACTAAGAGTCAGAGATTTTTTCGCTGGAGGCTGATGTTACAGTCATATGGTTTGAAAATTGGACATTGCCGGTAGAAATAATATAATTGCAGATGCATTGTCAAGAGTATAAATGTAATGCTCTTACTGTATATGAATTCCCTAACCACCTACCAGGCTCGTAAAGAAAACTTGACTTCGGTCAATTTTCTCTTCTTTGAGGGAGGAGGTTTTATGGTGCTGCACTTTGGCTCTCCTTTGTTTTCTCAGTTGTAGTACAGTTTGTTTGTTGTGTACACAGCAAAATATTCACCGGCCAGTACTGTGCGGTTCACAACTGAACAGTACTGGCAGGAAAGGTCCTGTTACCAGCAGGTTTACTGTGCAGTAACCGCACGGTTAGCATCCGCTGGTTACCATCCAGTGGGCGATTGGACAGTACCATTCAGTTGGCAGCTGGATGGTTACCAGATAGTTACTGTATGGTAACTGGTCGGAAGCTACAGGTAACCAGCAGGTGACTAGCCTGCCAGTAACCAGACGGTAACCGTGCAGTACCGTCTGGTAACTGAACAGTACCTGCCAGTAAGCACCCAGTTACTGGTTCATTTTAAAATGCACAGTACTGTAAGGGGACCTTTCCTGCCAGTTACATTCAGTTGTGGACTGCACAGTACTGGCTGATGACGGTAACCAGCTGGAAATGGCCGGTGAAAGTTTGGCTGTATAGATACAGTACTGTGTGGCCCAGGGCATCAGTACTTTGTCAACATGTTTATCCTAAGACAATGACATCATTCTGCACTAAGTGTATTCTATTTTTGACACAGAATGTTTGAGATTGTAGTGCTAGTGCTGTGAAGAAACACTAGTGCTGTGAAGAATATTCTAGCAATTGCTAGTGTGATCAGGACAGCTCTGGAATGTTCCAGGCAGTTGTTTATTGCATCGTGTATGACGATATTCTCTGGAAAGTTCTCGGTGACGTATATACACTTCAGATCAGCTTAAACTTCCAATTAGTGAACAGTGTTTACGCGCTGTTAGCGCGCCAACGTGCTGGCCTAATCACCAAGACTTATTACACCCCCCATGATGTGACCGCTGCCGCCACGCGCCGGTTGAATATAGTCCGGTCAAACCACTGAACCATTGTGAGCATGTCGGCGGTAAACAAAGGCTCCCCGTTGACAGATTGCGCGCTAACAGCCTTCAATGCTTAACACTGAATTGTTTTCAAAGAGTTCCCCTCTAGCGATGTACGGCAAGAACACAATCTATTCTACAGTTTAAATTACTGGCTAAGTAATTAAACAAATATATAGAATATTTGACTTCAATAAGAATGCTGTAAATGATTATCTATTATTTTTTGTTTGCGCTCCAAGGAAACTCGGCCGTCTTCCACTCTGCCATTTCATTTCTTTTCAAATGAGACACAGACGCGCATTTTGTTGGACGAAAGCGGGATATCGCTTTACCCCGTCCGAGAGAGAATGCACTGTTATGTTTATATTCTCCACTTGTTTACGCCAAACTTAACGAGATTATTAATCTTTACAGTTGTTTTCTTGCTGACAATATAACATCCGTTATACTGTTCGACAGGAAGTATACATTAACACATTTGAAATGTTGGTTTTGATGTCGGGGATGCACCATCTATTCTACAGTTTAAATTACTGGCTAAGTAATTAAAAAAATATATAGAATATTTGACTTCAATAAGAATGCTGTAAATGATTATCTATTATTTTTTGTTTGCGCTCCAAGGAAACTCGGCCGTCTTGTGAACATTCGGTTGAGACTACGAATAATCTTCATTACCAAAAGTTTCCCCAAAGATAAATATATTATCAGAATTCATAAAACGTTGGTGTGTGCAAATTGCGAAGGCCGCCTCCTCTTTCAGAACGGTCAGTAAAACGGTTGAACGTAACATTTCAAATGAATACAGCTTCGTATAAATTCAGACACACGGGCGAGTCGAGGTCATAATCGGGGCAACATGCAGTGCTCGGACAGACAAGTTGTCTCTTTGGCTTGTCTTGTTACAACCGCCTAACCAAAATATACACAGAAACTCAAAAGATCAATTAGCCCCTTACAGAGAATGACAAATACTCCAATTGTATATGCTCTTTATTCGTTACCACCCGACTGTTAAAGGTTGCACACGAAACTTCCGATGAGAAAATAAGAATTAACATTTATGGCCCACGCATTCATCGTCCCAGCTAAATAACAAAAAAGAAACAATAACAGAGATTTCTACATAAACAATAAGTTAATGCCATTTCATTTCCTTTCAAATGATACACAGACGTGCATTTTGTTGGACGAAAGCGGGATATCGCTTTACCCCGTCAGAGAGAGAATGCACTGTTAAGTTTATATTCTCCACTTGTTTACGCCAAACTTAACGAGATTATTAATCTTTACAGTGTTAGTAGTAGGTAAAGCGTAAATAAGGGCTAAAACCCCCCACTGCGCATGCGCGAGAGCCTGTTTTTACGTCACAGCGACCTGTTTTGGGGGGGTATTGGGGGGTGCGCATGCGTGATGAGGAGGCGTGGCCTATAGTGAGTGGGGTGGGTTCAAAATGGCGGCCAGTATTTGTGTCCTTTTTGGTGTGGGTCCAAGATGGCGGCCAGTTTTTGTGTCGTGTGTGATAGGAGGTGGACGAAGATGGTGTGGGTCCAAGATGGCGGCCAGTTTTTGTGTCGTGTGTGATAGGAGGTGGGATGAAGATGGTGTGGGTCCAAGATGGCGGCCAGTTTTTGTGTCCTTTATAGAATTGCAACAATGTTGCAACCCGATCGCTACAATGTTTGGGCGACCGTGGTGGGACCCAGATTGCCGCCCGTTTTTGTGTCCTTTATGGTGTGGGTTCAAAATGGCGGCCAGTTTTTGTGTCCTTTATGGTGTGGGTTCAAAATGGCGGCCAGTTTTTGTGTCGTGTGTGATAGGAGGTGGACGAAGATGGTGTGGGTCCAAGATGGCGGCCAGTTTTTGTGTCGTGTGTGGATTTGTGTCGTTAGTGCACTCATTGACACCGGTGTCAATGAGTGCATAGTTCCGTGGCCTATAGTGAGTGGGGTGGGTTCAAAATGGCGGCCAGTATTTGTGTCCTTTTTGGTGTGGGTCCAAGATGGCGGCCAGTTTTTGTGTCGTGTGTGATAGGAGGTGGACGAAGATGGTGTGGGTCCAAGATGGCGGCCAGTTTTTGTGTCGTGTGTGATAGGAGGTGGGATGAAGATGGTGTGGGTCCAAGATGGCGGCCAGTTTTTGTGTCCTTTATAGAATTGCAACAATGTTGCAACCCGATCGCTACAATGTTTGGGCGACCGTGGTGGGACCAAGATGGCGGCCCGTTTTTGTGTCCTTTATGGTGTGGGTTCAAAATGGCGGCCAGTTTTTGTGTCGTGTGTGATAGGAGGTGGACGAAGATGGTGTGGGTCCAAGATGGCGGCCAGTTTTTGTGTCGTGTGTGGATTTGTGTCGTTAGTGCACTCATTGACACCGGTGTCAATGAGTGCATAGTTCCGGCAGAAAAAAAAGTTCCGGCAAAAAAAATGTATTCATGCGCGGTGATGCGGTTTGGCCGTGATTTTGGCGGTGATTCGGTCTCGGGAAAAAGCTTCCGCGGAGAAAAAGTAGCCCCTAGATAAAATGGTCCGATGGGGTCGAGTGAGGTATCAAAGTGAAGCTTAGGTGAAGGGGCATCTGATGGACTGGGTGTGGGGTTGAATTAGGGTGATTCTGCGCATGCGCGGCGGCCAAAAGGGTATGAAAATAGCCTTTTTGGAGCTAGGAGAGCCCCTAATGGACCAATGGGATGGAGTGAGGTGGCGGCCAGTTTTTGTGTCGTGTGTGGTAGGAGGTGGGACCAAGATGGATGGGTCCAAGATGGCGGCCGTTTTTTGTGTCGTGTGTGGTTGCATGTACTGACTTGGTTCTGGGTTTTTTCCATCCCGGTTGTGCGCAGGTGTATGACGTCACTTCCGGTCTGCGTGAATCGGGCGTGACCTGGGACTATGGGATGCATGTACTGACTTGGTTCTGGGGTTTTTCCGCGTGACCTGGGACTATGGGATGCATGTACTGACTTGGTTCTGGGTTTTTTCCCTCACGGGGAGGTCACGTGATCAGTTCAAGGTCATATCCATTTTTTATCGATATGTCAACCCCACACCCAGTCCATTAAATGCTCCTTCACTTATGCTTCACTTTGATACCTCACTCGATCCCATTGGTCCATTAGGGGCTCTCCTAGCTCCAAAAAGGCTATTTTCATACCCTTTTGGCCGCCACGCATGCGCAGAATCACCCTAATTCAACCCACACCCAGTCCATCAGATGCCCCTTCACATAAGCTTCACTTTGATACCTTACTCGATCCCATTGGTCCATTAGGGGCTCTCCTAGCTCCAAAAAAGGCTATTTCCATACCCTTCGGCCGCCGCGCATGCGCAGAATACCGATAGTTCAACCCCACACCCAGCCCATTAGATGCTCCTTCACCTGACATTCAATTTGATACCTCACTCGACCCCATTGGTCCATTTTAAAAAAAAATTTTTTTTTGGCTATCTCCTACCTCCAAAACGTCTATTTCCATACCTTTCGCCTACCGCGCATGCGCAGAAGGCCGATAGTTCAATCCCATACCCAACCCATTACATGCCCCTTCACATAAGCTTCAATTTGATACCTCACTCGACCCCATGGGTCCATTATTAAAGAAAAAATTGGGGCTATTCCAT